>JAGEOH010000867.1:17500-25343 GCA_032207245.1 Pardosa pseudoannulata | reverse complement strand
TCTACGACAGAGGTATACAGAAGTTGATCCCACAATACGACAAGTGTCTCAATTCTGGTGGTGGCTATGTTGAAAAATAGCTGAAACATTGCTGTACTTGTCAATAAATATGCCCGTGAAAGTGGGAGTTCTTTTCTTCTTTTAAATAGGGAAACTTACGTAAATATGTCTGTTAAAGTGTTTTGAATTATTCCCCAAATTTACTTTTTATTTAACATGTGAAGAAAAATTGAACTTGTAGTTTTCTACGTTTTGAAATAATGTTAGATTAAGATGTGATCTAAATACATGTTTTCAAAGAAACAAATGTAATAAACATGTTACGACTAAGCTTGATTAAAAATATTTTCATGTATGATATTAAAAAATAAATTACTTAATACTGCATTAAACTGTGTATGTACTGTACTTATGTAAGTCCCTTTAAAAGTTACTTAAAGCAGGAATTTTAAGTTTTAAATCTCCATCGACATAAAATAATATATGCCAGCCCAAACAGTTTAATCATTCTTTCTTTATGGCAATATTTTATCCGAATTTAATGCTTTTAATGAAAACGTTCTCCCTTTAAACAACAAATTTACTTGTTTAATAATGTCATTATAACAAAATATTAAAGAATTCATTTTAAAAGAAATAAATAGAATTTCTTTCAGATATTAAAGACATCATAGTAAAGAAAATGATAAAAATTTCACTTTCTGCAGTATTAATATTTATATAATATAAAAATATATATTATCTTAAAAATATTATAAAATATATAATATATATAGATATTATATATTTATATAATATTATATATATATATATAATATATTTATATATATTTATATATATATATTACATATATATATATATATATATATATATATATAATATATATATATAAATATATAATATATAATATATCATAAATATATATATTATATATTATGTATTATGTATATATATATATCGTACATATATATATATATATATATATATATATATATATATATATATATATAATATATATATATACATATATACATATATATATATATATATAAATATATATATATATATATATATGTAATCCATTTTTTATAAAACTCCTTCACAAGGAGAAAGTTCAACAGCTAGCATTCATAAAGTACAAAGATGCAGTCGGGTCTCATATTCAAGAGAACTCAGAAGTCTAATTTAAAACTTTATTTCAGAGCGGCAACACGGCACATCTGTCCTTCTGGACAATATACAATCAAAAGCCACAGAGTTCACTCTGCTCACACACAAGTACACCCAAGAGCGCTGACAACAAGAATTTTCCCACAACAAAAACAACTTACTAAGCGAATTAAATGCAATATCAGCAAAACACGAACACATGTTCCGCCAACACCTGGGAAACTGCTGTATAGACAGAAAGTTTACAGTTTTATGACAGAAAGGAATGTTAAGTGGAAAATACTTCGTTGATTAAACCATTTAGAGGCTGATAAAGATATTTAGATGAATTAAAATGGAAGAGAGGAGGTTTTTGAAGAAATATTAAAGTTAAATAATTTTGATATATTACAGATCCCCCCCGAAAAAAGAGAAAATCGTCTCGCTGATGGGTGACATTTTCACAACTTATAATAGTACAAATATATGATTATCAAAATTTTTTACAAGAAATTGTAACATTAAACGAATAAATTTAGTGTAGAAGAGTCAGAACTGTCTTTCTAGTGTGTCAGAATTGGAGACATCAGGGTTACAGAGTCAGAAGCTTGGTCTGTAACTCATCATAAGTAATTCCACACCATCACATCAAAATTTAAATCTATCAAGTTATACCGTTCCTCTGACTCTCCTGCACCATCACAAAATCTCTATACAGAATCAATATTTAAACAACTAAATAATGAAAAGATAATATACAATGAATATAAACAGAAACATAATAATACACGCAAATGAAGGTTTACAGTAAACAAGTATTTAAGAAAGTTTATCATTATGAAATTCAATATTTTTCCTAAGCAAAACTTAACTCAAAATGTTCAAATTATGCTTTATTAAAATTTTACTGAAATAAACTTTGGAGAAGGAAAATGGCTGTCCTCTGTGGTGACCAACGTGAAAATTGTTAGTGACCCCGAGGGTGCTCACACAAAACGACAAAAGGTTCATCCCTCTGTGGGAGGCGACTACCTATTGTTTTGTGACAGGGCTCTCCAACGTTATGACATTTGTGAACAACATTTTGAACCTTTTATTTCTTTATTCTCTACCAAAGATCAGAGGTATGCGGGTAACAGTTTCCCACATCTTGATCAGCTACAAACGTTACTCATCTTCAGTGTGAAAAAACCCGAAACACAATAATCAGATTGAACTTCAAAAATATCTCGGAGAGTGGAAGGGGCTTGCCTCGAAGGCGATGACGGAATGACCGTTCATGACCTAGAGGAAGCTGAAGAGCAAAACGACAAAGGACTCGCCTAAGCTATCCCTTGACTTTGCAGAGGGTCTCTCCGGAGTTAAATATTAGAAAAAAAAGTTAATTCCACACTGAAAATCAAACTGAACTACTCTTCGAAACATTGTTCATTTGTAAGTTTTAACTATCCTGTATTTAATTCACATTAGGAATTTAGACGTAAAACTGCATTATCTCTTAAATTTCAATCAAATTTTCATACTTAAAATGAAAACATTACCTATTCTATGAAAATTCTCCTAATTAATCAAATTAGATATTCCTTGTATTGTAAACATTCACTTACTATTTTTGAAATAACACACCATGAATTCAGAGAATAAAAAACACATTTATAGTTATTATGAGAAACTACGAATATAAAAATGTAAAAATATAACATACTTGAACACTTTAAATCAAATAATTTTTTAGATTCACTGCAATTAGTAAAAAGCAAAACTCAAAAACGATGAATTGCAAATTGGCTAAATATAAAAAGTGAATACTATAATAAAACATAAAAAACACAGATATCTAGAATCGTCAAGTTCGTAATCATCAGAGCAGTCCTTCAAATCAAACCCGTAATCCCAAAACACACTCAACAAAAGTATCAAAACAACAATTCAACTGACGAGTGTCAACACATCTGTTTACTACTGTATAAATCCCGTTCACAATTGTACAGTCAAAACAACTCTTACATTTTGCGTCCGAACATCACATGAAAACATAGTTTAAAAACTCCTGTAATTCAGGTCGAACCGAAACTGCCACTTCATAACAATTTAGAATAATTTTAAACAAGTTGCGCTCCAGCTAAAGAAAGGGTGCAGCTATGGATTGCCAATATTCGATGTATTGCAATAGTTGCTCTTTATGTAGATCACATTTTTTTTATATTTTTATTAATGAAAATGGTAGAATTTTTAATAATGTGCTTTCAAAATAAAATAATTTTTCTCTTCGCTTAAAAGATTCGTCCATGTAGGTGAGCTCTTCCCACATGTCGGCTCCCAGAATATTTCTCTAAAATCAAAAGTTTAAGTTTCTAAATAAATTATTAAATTAGCCTGGGACTTCACATGCACGCAAAAATTTCAAACCTCAATTAAAATAAAAATGTTATTATATTTTAGAATAATTTATGTAAACAAAATTTTTAAATAAAACCACCGAACATCGTAAATCACTAATACAATATAAATATCAATTTCTAATTTAAATATTTTTCAAAATTTTCAATGAATTTCAACATGAATTTTAAAATCAAATGCAATCAATAATTATTAAAACAATTTCTCTTAGAAACGGTAAATAGAAAAAATAATTGAAAGTCCTGCTGTTTGATTGTTCACAAAATTAAGTTTCTTGATTCTTGTTTACGCATAATTTGCACAGCAAAATAAACAAAAATTATTAAATTTTTACACTGTTAACATAAAAATAAACAAAATAATTCTTAAATCACTTCTTTAGTATTATCAATCAAATGAGAGAAACAATCATAAACATTTTTTTAAGAATTATTACATATCTAGAAATATTATTCATTTAAACAAATTTTGATATTTTTAAAGAACAGAAATTTCGAACTATAAGTTCTAGAAATACAATTAAATTTTAATTTCAAAATTTTACCTTCAATGACGAGAATTAGTAGTAGTAGTTTTTCATATCCGATAAAATTGCATACCTTATCCAGCTTGTACTTTAATAACTTTTAAATTTTCAAATTTCCCAAACATTATTTTTAAATGTCACTGAAAATTTTACCGAGAATAAGAATTTTAATTTTGAAGCATGTCCTGGAAAATTGGTGGGTTGATATATCCTTGTCCGAAGAGTTCGTTTGGAGGCTTGAAACGGAACACGGCACGAACTCGGCGATCTCGATGCGGAACACGCATTGTAGGGAACTGGATGCGGAGGCCACGAAAACAAATCAAATTGTATTTTTGGAGTTCTTGTAATTCTCTCTGCAGTCGACGGGAGGCTGCCATGGTCTTGATGTTTATCAAAGGTAATACAGGTCCGAGTTAGCTTGGTAGGAAATACTTATGTTATTTTCGATATTCACAGTCACTAAAACTTCGGAAGACTTTGTCCGTATGGATTCGAAATCCATTGTCGTTTCACCGTAATTTTAAAACATTATCCACAGATGTAAAAACAAAGTTCGCAAAAGTTCACGAAGTAAATTCCATCAAGAAAATTTCTCTGCCATAGTAATGGACTTGAAATCCATTGGGTTTTCAGCGTAGATAAAATCCTGTCGGCTTAAAATGTAATCCATTTTTTATAAAACTCCTTCACAAGGAGAAAGTTCAACAGCTATAAGTAATGAGAATGCAGTCGGGCTTCATATTCAAGAGAACTCAGAAGTCTAATTTAAAACTTTATTTCAGAGCGGCAACATCACACATCTGTCCATCTGGACGATATAGAATCAAAAGCCCCAGAGTTCACTCTGCTCTCACACAAGTCCACACCCAAGAGCGCTGACAACAAGAATTTTAACACAACAAAACAACTTACTAAGCGAATTGACTGCAATATCAGCAAAACACGAACACATGTTCCAACACCTGGGAAATTGCTGTATAGACAGAAACTTCACAGCTTTATGACAGAAAGGAATGTTAAGTGGAAAATACTTCGTTGATTAAATCATTTAAAGGCTGGGAAAGAGATTTGGATGAATTAAAATTGGAGAGATTAGACTTTTGAAGAAATATTAAAGTTAAATAATTTTGATATATTACATATATATATATATATATATATATATATATACATATATATATATATATATATATATATATATATATATATATATATCAGGATCCCACAAAATGACACTAGAGTCCTGACATCATTTTCATAGCTTTATTGAGATCTCAAACCACACTACTCGACAATCATCTTCAATGGCGTCTCACATTGGCGCCCAACTTTTAAAAAGGAAGGCTTAGCTGCTTCGGGTAACCACAGCTCTGTCCGTGGAATGTGCACACTGCTCTCTGCTCTAGATCACTGCGCGTGAGCCGTGTTTATGTGGCTAACTCCTCACGCCACGTCACTCTCAGTAAATAATCCCTAATTAAAATCTCTTAAAATTAATCTACAATCTAAATCCTGACACACACACACACACACACACACACACACACACATAAATAAATAATATAAATATATATATATATATATATATATATAAATATATATACATAAATATATATATATATATATATATATATATATATACATATATATACATATATATACATATATACATATATATATTATATATATATATATATATATATATATATATATATATATATATATATGTGTGTGTGTGTCTGTATAAATACGCTTGAAATTTAAAATTCATGATTTGGCAGCTTCTAGATGGAATTATATTTATGTAAATTTAAATTTCTTAAGATTTATTTGGAACTCAAACTTTGAATTTAGTTTCCCCGTATACTTTCTCGCTTGCAGGATAATATGCATCGTATTTTATTGTATACTTTTTACTGTATTTTTACTACATTATTTTTATAATATTTATCTTTCTTCCAATTTCAAATGTTGCATGCATAAAAATATGTTTCATGATTTACTTGTATATCATATATATTATAATTCAATAAAGATTAGTCTAACTAAAATATACAGTTTATATTTCTATTGAACTGGTTTTATAGGAAAATATTTCTTTTAAAATATTATTAACTTTAAATTGTCAGTTTTGATGTACATTTAGTGGATGGATTTCTAAATTCTATTGTGATAGGCAACCAAAATTGGAATAAATAAAATTGATGCAATTTGTTTAGAATAAAATGTGTATTACTGTTTTTCATATAATAAGTCATCTTTTTGCAGATGCATTTGACAAAGCGATTGAATTACATGCTATGAGCAATATTGATAACTGATTTATAGCATTTATACATGCAAAACATCTTTAATAAATTACTGAATTGCATACCTTTTATTAAATTAAAAGAATGTAGAATTGTATTATAGAACATCTTGAAAATTACTTTTTTAGTAGCTTTAATACTTCACACATAAAGTAATATTTTATAATGAAATCCTTTAGAATGACTGTAAGTATTTGGATATGTCAAAACTAGGCTTTGATACGCATTAGAAGTCAATTTAAACAACTACTTGTTGGTGCAATTTATCAAAAGTAAACTGAATAATTCATTTTTTCTATGAAGAATATTATTGTTTTTCGTATTGCAATATTAAATTACACATGATTTTGTTCCTGATACATAGCATTTTGGATGCGTGAAATTTTTCAGTACTTTACACAGAAAAATATATTATAATAATTAAGTGGAAACATATGCTTCAAATTTAATCTTAAAATCAACCTTTGGAATATTCTAGGTGGAATTATATTTATGTAAGCGCATATTCTACGTGATTTGTTGGGAAACTCAACATTTCAATTCTTTTTCATACTAGTGTGTGTTTTTGCTGTCATTCTAATATACAGCATATTTGATTATATATATTTTTCTAACTACGTAAATTATTATTCTTTGATTTGAAAGTATTCTCAATTATTTATATTCTTTTCAAATACATCAATATGTAATGAAAGTATATTTCATGGTTAGTCTAGGTAAGAGAGAGTTAGACTTCTACAACGCCAGGGCAAAACTGACCTATAGGCGAACGTCATATGAGTGACGCTCCTTCGACCCCATTGGTCAAGAGGGGTTGCTAACCGCAGAGTAGCCATCTTCGGTCCAGGCAACGCTGTCCAACGAACGTTTTTGTGAAATCTGCGGCCCCCTCAGAGAGACAGCAAAGGAAGAAGGAATGTGCAGCAAGACATCTATAGTGGCAGTTCTTACACCATTTTCTTTTTTAAGACCAAGACTCCATGTTGGAAAAATCTTTGATCGAGATTGGTCCTTTTGGCATAATGTCCTCATTAGCTTTTTTATTTACCATTTACACCTTTATGTATGATCAAAATAAAGAAAATTCAGCAGTAGGAATTAGTTTTTTTTACGATTTCGTTTTTTCTCACGGGTACTCCACTTATACGTTCGGAAGTCCTAAACACTCAGTCGGTCTTCACCTTAACAGTTTGTATATCATATTTTATGGTTAAATATAGATTATTTTGACTCGAAAACTTACAGTTATTACTCCGTTTGCACTCATTTTTATTAGTTAAAATTTTCTCATACATACTATTAATTATAATTTCAGAATGTTAACGTGTTTTCCTGTGATGATTTTTCAAAATATTAGAGAACTATGTTAGGAAAAAGTATTTTAAAAAAAATTAATTTTGTGTATAAACGTAGTACCAAACAAGTGGAAAATGAGTAAGGCATGTAAAAATTTAAT
>JAGEOH010000867.1:0-15000 GCA_032207245.1 Pardosa pseudoannulata | reverse complement strand
AACAGTTAAATTCGCTATTGAATTTTCCACCTTTGAGAAATTTTTATCTGTCTTTCGCTCTTGGGTGCAAATTGTTCGATCAAAGTTATTTTTATGTCTTTTTCCTGTCTGCCATTAATGATAATGTTCTTTTCTAGAAGCTTTAAATAAAATTTCAAGAAGACTTAGTGTGCCGTTCTCGTCAATGTGCTAAGATCTTACTTATTTACTGCTATCTGTTATTCTTCTTGCCCAGTAGTCAAGGAAAAAGTTATAGGGTCTATAATTTCAAATGTGTTCAACAGTTGTATAATTTTAGATTCACAGACACACACACACATTTATATATGTAAATATATATATATATATATATATATATATTATATATATATTATAATATTTATAAGTGTTTGTGTGTTATGTGTTATTCATTATAGTCTTTAAAAGTTATTCAGATGAGTTCTGATAAGATTGCCGAGATGAGTCTGCATATGTGAGTGTATGTATAAGGATACATGCATTCATTTTGAAATTATGTCTGATATATGTATATATTATTAATATATTATATATATATATTATATATATATATATATATATGTGTGTTTGTGTGTGTGTGTGTTTGATTATATATAATTATGATTGTTCTGGAAGTACCAAAGAAAAATTATTTCTAACCTTAATAAACATTTCTAAATAACCTTTTTTAAAGGTCATTTAAAATGTTTATTAAGCTGCAAGCCAATTTTTTAATTTAGCAGTAAAGAAATAAAACATAGCAGCACATGATATGTTTATAAAAGAAATAATACACTATTTTAAAAAATATACATTTATGATAAATTATTGCCAGATAATATTATTCTATATTTTTTAAAACACACATTTATAAATAATACATATTAATTCTAAATAATGAATGACGTAGAATGACTTATAACGAAATTTATTCTAAATATTCAGAAGTAGAATAATGCATTACAGTAGTGTTCACTGAATAAAAAAAGTCAAACTATTGTATTGTTTCAAAATGAAGTCACTTTTTTTTAATAACCATTACAAATTGTTCAGTTTGTTTTCTACTTCGTCTTGTAAAACAATTGTGTCTTAAATACAATAAATCACATTCTTGTTTATACTAACACAGTTTAATAAACAGAAAAACTGACTGAAATCCCGGAGATTACGTTGAAGGCTCTTTAGTTTAAGCGAAGTAATAAACTGAAATAAATTATTCGTTTCTAAAATAAGAACCGACACCAAAGTAAATCATAGGAAAGAAAAGGCTACTTTAATGATACGCGGTTCTTCGCAGTTACAATTTTTTATCTTTTTTTATCTTTTATTCATGAAAGCATAAAAAAAAGTTAACTTTTAAGTCTTAAGGAAAATGAAAAAAATGTTTACGGTATAGGAATATGTTCTTCTATTCAACTAAATTTTACCGATGATATGTTGTTCATAATTTCACAAGACTTTTCTCGTTTCTTGCATACATTGCTTCTAGGTGCATGATTCAGGTTGGGCTAATAAAATAGGGTGAATTTTTTAATATATGTCTCTGACGCAGATACTGAGATAACTCTAACTTTTTCTATCTCCACAATCAAGGAATACTATATACTAAGAGAAAAACTGGTAATATGCTAAATTTCAGGTGTCTAGATTTGGATTCATTTAATTTTGCGATAAGTTGCTTTAAAATAAAATGAAGAGGATAAATATCGAGGTAAAAAATGTGGATTTAGAAAATTTGAAGTAAAATATATATGTTTTGAGTTTATAAAAATTAATCATATGAAATGATTCCAAAATGAAGTAGATTTTTTTTAACTATTTTGAAAATCTGGTAATATGTAAAACGTAGGATGACTAGATATGGATTCATTTAATTTTGCGATAAGTTACTTTAAAATAAAATAAAAGGATAAATATTGAGGTAAAAAAGTAGTTTAGAAAATTTAGAGTAAAATATATATGTTTGGAGTTTATAAAAAGATAATCATATGAAATGTTTCCACAATAAAGTAGATTTTTTTTAACTAATATGAAAATCTGGAAATATGCAAAACTTATGATGACTACATGTGGATTCATTTAAATTTGCAATAACTCACTTTAAAAAAAAAGAAGAGAGTAAATATTGAGGTAAAAAATGGTTTAGAAAATTTAAAGTAAAATCTATGGTAGGAGTTTATAAAAGGATAATCAAATGAACTTTTTTCCAAAATAAAGTTGCTTTTTTTTAACTATTATGAAAATCTGGTAATATGCAAAACTTATGATGACTAGGTCTGGATTCATTTAATTTTGAGATAAATTACTTTAAAATGAAAGAAGAGGATAAATGTTATGGTAAAGAAATAGTTTAGAAAATTTGAAGTAAAATCTATGTTAGGAGTTTATAGAAAGAAAATCATATGAACTTTTTTTTCCAAAATGAAGTTGATTTTTTAAAGCTGTTGTGAAACAATAATTCACGTAATTCAACATTCACGTTTTAAACAAATATCATTTTACACATAATAAATTAGATTTTTAATAAATAGAAAAATATAATTTATAAAAAAGAGAATACGTTAAAGTGTCTTTAGCTTAAGCGTACAAAATAATAAACTGAAGTAAATTATCTATTTTCAGTAATATAACATACGTTAAAATAAATAACGGGTAACTAAAAGCTATGTTAATGATAAGCGTCTCTTTGTACTAGAACCTTCTTTCTATTACTTTTTCTATTTATACGTAAAAGCATAAAATTTCCACTTCCTATGTTTTAGGAAAGAAGGAGAAAAAAATGTATGTGCTTCTATAAAAGAAACTAATAATATATATCTTTCATAATTAAAAAAAAAATTCTTGTTTTAAACATTTCTTTGTGGGTCCATGATTAAAAATACAAATTAGATTTTTCTTCGTACTGACATATTTTTAATAAATAGAAAAAATTATAAAATGGAGAATAAGTTGAAGTGTCTTTGGCTTAAGAGTACAACATAATAAACTAAAATAAATTATCCGTTTTCAGTAATAGAACGTATGTTAAACTAAATAAAGGGTAACAAAAAGCTACTTTGATGATACAAGTCTCTTTGTACTAAAAATTTTTCTCTTTTTCTATTTATACGTAAAAGCATAAAATTTCCACTTCCTATGTCTTAGAAAAGGATGAGAAAAAATATGTTGCCTATGTGAAAAATTTTTGTTCTTCTATTAAAGAAACTGATATTATATATGTTTCATAATTTTAAAGAAAATTTCTCGTTTTAAGCTTAAGTTATCTCTTTGTCGGTCAATGATTAAGAGTATGACTAAGAATTTTACCACGTTACGGAGTGCATTAATATATGTCTGACGATGATACTTAGCTACCTTTAGATTTTTAATTGCTAAAATCAGAAATAATAATACAATCGAAAGAAAACTGGTAAAATATTAAAGTTATGATGATTATACGTGGGTTCATTAAATTTGCAGTAAAAATGTTACTTTTTAAATAGAAGGGAAGGATAAATTTTGGGGGTGGGGGTGGAGAATTTAATTAAAGAATGTATGTTTCGTATGTGGAAAATTCATGTTGTTCTATTAAAAGAACTGATAATATATATGTTTCATAATTTAAAATATAATTCTCGTTTTAAGTTTAAGTTATCTCGTTGTGGGTCCGTGATTAAGATGATATGAATATATACCACGTTACTGAGTGTATTAATATATGCCTGACTATGATACTTAGGTACTTGTGCATTTTTTATTGCTAAAATCAGAAAGCATGATACAGTCGAAAGAAAACTGGTAAAATATGAAAGTTATGATGATTATACTTGGGTTCATTAATATTTAGTTAAAAATGTTACTTTTTAAATAAAAGAAATAAATATTTTTGGGGGGATGTGTAAGAACTTAATTAGAGAATTTGATGTAAAATGTTATATGTTTGATGTTTATATACGATAAAAAATAATTCTTTTTACAAAATATTATTTTTCTTAACAATTATACACAAGTTTATTTATATTTATATTCACTTAATTTTACAAAATAATATCTAAAGTAATAAATTATAATCTTTTTTGTATATACATATTTTTGATAAGAGTAAAAAAAAATGAAAAAATAAAGAATAACGTTGTTTAGTTAAAAATTACGATATAAAAAACTTAAAAAATTTATCCTTTTCAGTCCTAAAAATAGTAAAAAAGTAATATAAAGCTTCTATAATAATACGCATCTCTTCGCATAAAAACCTTCAAACTACCTCTTATTTTTTTTTACATAAAGACTTCGTTTATATTGAGAAAATAGTTTGTTGTTTGGTTCGGAGTTCAAAGATCTACTGTTTTGATCACGAGGTTTAATGAGGCCGGAATTTGCTGATTAAAGCCGATACCGAACATCCATGACAGCAAGGGATTTGAACCCGCGAACATCGGTACCGCAGAGTAGCACCCTACCATTCGGCTATCGTTCAGTGTCTTGATGAAGGAGGAGAAACAAATATGTTTGTTACATGAAGTATTTATTTTATTCTATCATAGAAACTGATCATCTTTTAAATAGAACGTATCTCAGAAAAATCCAGTGTTTCCCTTGCTATTAACACCTAAAGTAAAATCAGTTTAATTTCTTTTATTTTTATATATTTTCTTTACTTTTCTTTCTTTTTTATTTTTTTAGCTTAATTTTTTTCATTATCATTTAATTTAATGTATGTATTTACTTATTTTTAATTTCATTTTTTTTCATAATGATTTATTTTATTTATTTTTAATTTCATTTTATAATTATTATTTATTTTATTTTTCAAGTATTTATTTATTTATTTATATATTTTTATTTTTTTATTTATTTTTATGTATTTATTTAATTTTTAATTTTAAATTTTAAATTCTTATACACCTTTGACTAGTGGGTAGAGCCTTCCGCAGTGGTGCACTTCAAGCAGCACACCCAATAGGGCTGGTTGCTTCTTGAAGACGCTCAAATATATGATTCAAAATTTTAAAGAACATTTCTTGCATTAGGTATTTCTTTGTGAATCCACAGTGTGAATAAGATGATCACCAATTTGCTTAGATTTTTTTCTTTTAATATATACCTGACGAAAGTACACTGCTAACTGTATCTTTTGTTATGCTAAAATCAGGGAGAATGATACAATCGAAATAAACAGTGATAAAATACACAACTTATGATAACCACATGTAGATTCATATAATTCTACAATATAAAAATTACTTTTAATTTAAAGGAAATGATAAATATGGCAGCAGAGGAGTCGATAAGAAAATTTGAAATAAAATATTTATGTAAAGATTATTAAATGTATTTTTAATGCTGTTTTCAACATTTTATGAAAAATAATTCACTTAATTACCTTCTTAACATTACAACACTATCACCATAAATATAATTCCTTATAAAAATAGCTTCATAATAGCACAGTTTTAATAAATAATAAAAAAACTGAAGCAAAAACCATAGAGTAAGTTAAAGTAACTTCTGCTTAAGTGTACGAAGTAATAAACTGAAATAAATTATCCGTTTCCAGTATAAGAACTGACATTAAAGTAAATCATGGACAAGAAAAAGCTCTTTTAATGATACGCGTCTTTCCTGAATTGCAACCTTCTCTATATCTCTTTTTATACATAGAAGAAAAAAAATCGTCAGCTTCATAATTTTCAAAGAAAAAGATGTTTCCTATATAGAAAATTTATATTCTCCTATTATAGGAACTGATATCACATAATTACTAATTTTAAACGCATCTGTTCATTCCAAGCATAAATTATGTTTTTCTTTTTTTTTGGGGGGGGGGTTCCTTAATTAAGAGTGTTACTAAGAATCTGTCTAATTTGTTGATTAATCCGCTGTAGCTCAGTCGGCAAAGGCAACGATCTCGTAACTGTAAAAGTGGTGGGTTCAAAACCAGAGCAGGCCTAAGATCCGTCGTGTTCGGTAAAAGTGACTGGATCACGTAAAATATGTTCGTGGTCACAATGTCCTCTAAGTTCTCAATCAATGCCTCTGTTGGTGGCAGACCAAGTTTGTGGGTCTTCTGCTTGGTCCCTGCTTCAAATTACGAGGACCTACTTGGGCTTAAGAAGTACTTTAACCTTAATGGTGGCCATTAAAACCAAAAGCACACCCCTTGGCCTCAATAACTGAACCTTCAGGCTCAATCATGCTTGGTTATTCCAAGTGGCATGAGGAATAACAACAAATTTATTGACTTTTTTAAATATATGTGTAACGCGGATACTGATGTAGCTATTGCTTTTGAATTGCTAAAATCAGAGAGGATGATGCTATCAAAATAAACAATGGTAAAATACAAAACATACGATGACTATATGCAACTTCATTTAATTTTACAATAAGCAAATAAATTTTAAATACATGGAGAGGAAGAACGATTGAATAGATAAGTAGATAAGAAAAGTTTAAGTAAAATGTTTCATTAAAAGTTAAAAATTTAAGGTTTATGTGTTAAATTATTGCAAATATAACTTATAGAGCTGTACCAAAGTACTTTACCACGGTGGTCTGCACGTGCATGCACAACCATGGGAGAAATTTCCTAGAGGAATTTAGGACTCCAATTGTGCACGTCTAGTTTAGGGACCCCTGCAGAGAAGGTATAGATCACGGAATGAGAGCATAACGGTCAAGCTCGCACAGAGATGTAACCGTGAGTTATGAGAGCAGGGGCTAAAAATAATGTCAGCTTGCAAAAAAGAGGCTACTTTAATGAGACTACTGCACTCCCGAAGGGGGTGCAGATGTTGGAAAATTTCCCGAAAACAAGCGATTGAAAAGGAAGAAAAAGGGGCGTTAAACCGAGGTGAGGAGTTTTAGAAAAAGAAGAAAGGGAAGAGTGGAAGTCGGGATTCTAGAGAAGTGGGACATCAAATCTTAAGCCCCGCTCACCAACACCGACTCGTCCCGTGCGCCCGAACACCCGGACTGTCACCGTATGAGGAAAGCCTCTAACTGACCCTCTGTACCAAATGAAAGGAACCGACGCATCGCGTGAGAAAAGCCCCTGCCTGCTCCCCTGTGCCTTTAATGGAGGTAAAGATAAAAATAATATTTACAGTCGCTCAACTTAGGCTCTGTTAATAATTTAAACCTGGTGATTAGTAATACTTCATTATAAAGAGAATTGTAGTAATTATGGTGTAAATATAAGACATACATACTTGATGATTATGATATATGATAACCAATGATCTATTTGTAAATGAATGTACAGAATAAATGTCTGAATCGCAATATAAAGTATTATATTTTTACTGTGTTTCCCCCTTGTAATCGAACACTGGTGTATAGGTTGTAAGTACATTACAACAAGAGCAATAAAAATCACAAATTTGATACGAAATATAAGTAATTTCATCTTGGAATTTGAAATAAAAAATGAAAAATTAATAGTAATATGGAACTTACCATATATTTCCTACAGTTTGTAGAATATTTATGCAATAATTTAATGCCTGTTACACCGAACAACCACACACGAAGTTAGCCTCTATTATTTGGAATTATTTGGAATTAGTCATCATCGAAGTGTAGTTGTGGCTTCATAAAGAAAGCTATATTGATCATTGTGGAACATTGTGGCTAAAATTAAACAGATAACAGTCTTTAAAAGGCAAGAGACCATCATCGAATGTCTAAGAAAAACTACATTGTTTAAATTGTTCCACTCAAGAGAAAAAGAATGACGTGACATTAGTTCCACGAGACTTCGATTATTCAGCGTTTTTTGGAAGTCAAGAATGATCTTTGAACGTTTAATTTAGCTCAAAAGCCACATAGGCAGAAAAGTTTTTATTGGAAGGATGAAACTATTTTGGGACAGCTGGAAAATGTGACCAGTGGTCAGAAAATTAGCATTTATTCTAGAGTTAATTTTGGGAAAGGGATAAAAAGAATTTAAGCAGGTGAACACTCCTTTCAATTTGACCTTTCACGGCTGGAAAATTAGGTATTAAAGAATTAGAAGTGATAAAATTTAAACTTTAGATAGATATTTCATGTGTAAGAATTCTGATATATTACATAAATACTCATATACTAGACCACCCGACACAGGTTGACCTATTTTAAAGCTGTAAATCCAAAAATTGTAAAATGTTTTTAAATAAAATATAAATTGGACCATTTTGATGGAAAAGTAAGAAAAATATATTTTTAAAACATTCAATGACACCACTCGTACAGTCATAACAAAAGTAATTAGATTAAATTAAAATTCCCACATTGCCTGTATTGGGATTCGATTCTAGGACTTCTCGTACTGAACCTCGTTGTGCCTACCACTGAGTCCCAGATACATTGGCAGATACGTTGGTTTAAAGCGGCATTATAATAATATCAATAAGAGAGCAATTCTAGAGTTGTAATAAATAAATATTTTTTATAGGATCAAATTGTGAGTCTAAACCATTCTAGACTCAACTTAATTACTGTGACAAAATTTTATCAAAATCAGTCCAGTTGTTTAGGAGGAGTTCTATTACAAACACAAGGACAGAATAATTTTATATATAAAGATATATAAATTCCATATGTAATATTAGCCTAAGTTATTTGTTCGTCTGTCCTCGAATTTATGAAGCGGTTGGACCTGGAATGGATAGAGGCACCCATATTGAATTCTTGATGAGTTATGATTAGCAAAATTCAAAACGTCATCTTTAAAATGTTCGAAATCCACCCCTTCCCCACTTTTTGAGCGTTTAATACCATTATATCAATCCCTATTTAAAGAGAAGTCTATTACATTTATCAATATATGACATAACAAATAGGTAAAAATAACATTTTTTAAAGATCAGGACGTCATTCCTTTAACCATCTGAACTTTGATATTACGTAAGTAATTTTATTTTATATTTGGCTTAAATAATAGATTAGGTTCATATGTGATAACTTTAAACTTAATAATCGATTAATTTTTATTGCATTCATATTTTATCACCGGTATTAACAAAAAATTCATTTTTTTCATAAATGTCTAAGAGTCTATTTTAAGTTCTAATAAATATCTAGCGTTTAAGTTATATATTTTTGAAAATTAGGAAGTTTGTTCGTTTGTGTGTTTGATTATTATACACACCTACACGGTTTGCAAACCATTCACCAAATTTTGGACATCCTTCTTATATACCGCCAAATAATCAGTTAATATTAAAATCCCTGCTGCCCATACTATCATGTAACATGATAAGATAAAATAAAGTTGGCGACAAACATACGTCCAGTAAAGTTCACTGATCCCGTCATATGACGGGCTCTATGCTAGTATATATATATATATATATATATATATATATATATATATATATATATATATATATATATATATATATATATATATATATATATATATATATATATATATATATATATATATATATATATATATATATATATATATATATATATATATATATATATATGTATATATATATATATATATATATAATATATATATATATATATATATATATATATATATATATATATATATATATATTATATATATATATGTATATATATATATATATTTATATATATATATATATATATATATATATATATATATATATATATATATATATATATATATATATATATATATATATATATATGTGTGTGTGTGTGTGTGAGACATGTCGTGATCCAGAGTTAAGCGAATGGAAAACAGTCTTCTTGATAATAATAAGTTTATTACACCATAGTTAAAGTAAAACTTGCGGAATTTTCACTTTTTCGTCGAAGACATGCGTAGAATGTTGTTGACAGCTCCATGTCCACGCGCTGATTGAAACTTATCTGTTGGCAAGCTCATCAAATAGCTCAAAAATGCTTCCACCCTGACAGGATGATCCCAAAAGCTTACGCGAGCGTGGGTTTTTTTCATTTATTTTATTAATTTAAAAAAGTTCACTTTTTAAAATCGCTTTTAACTCACGTAATTTCTAGCTATCCCTTCTTTAGACCTAACACACACACACACACACACACACATATATATATATATGTATATATATATATATATATATATATATATATATATATATATATATATATATATATATATATATTATATATATATATATATATAATATATATATATATAATATATATATATATATATATATATATATATATATATATATATATATATATATATATATATATATATATATATATATATATATATATATATATATATGTGTGTGTGTGTGTGTGTGTGTGTATATTTTGTCAATGATTTGGCTTAATGATTTATATTAAGCATAAATTCCTAAACAAAGATTTTCTTTTCAAAATTATACTGCTCTTTTAAAAAATATGCACATAGTAATGCATTTATTTTTTCCCTCACGTTGCAAACAATTGCATATAAAAATATAATAAATAGACTGCTTCTTTATATTAATACAGTTTTAATAAATAGAAAAAAAACTGAATGAAAAACTAGAAAATACGTTGAATTCTCTTTAGCTTAAGCATACGAAGTAATAAACTGAAATAAATTATCCGTTCCCGGTATAAGAACCGACACTAAAGTAAATCATGGGCAAGAAAAGGCCTCTTTAATGATACGCGTCTTTTCGCAGCTACACCTTCCCTCCAACCCTTTTTCTACTTACACTTGAAAGCATAAAAAAGTCAACATTATTCGTCTCTAGGAATGGGAAGAAAAAAATGGGTTTCCTATAAAGTAAATTTATGTTCTTCTATTATAGAAACTTTACTGATAAAATATGTTTCATAATTTCAAAGAACTTTTCTCATTCTATCCATAATATATTTGCTTCTGGGTGCATAAGGAAAGTTCATCACATGATTGACTCTTTTAATATAAGTGCATCACGTAGATATTCTGCTAACTATAGATTTTTGGAATTGCCCAATTTAGAGGGGTTGTTGCAATGGGGAGAAAACATGATAGAAATCAATATTTATGACAATTATATTGAATTTATTTAATTTTGTAGGAAAAAAACTTTTAAATATAACAGAATGATTAACACAAAGATTGAGTATAAAGGTGAAAAATCCGAATAAAAAATTCTACTTAACAGATGATGCAAGAATATTCGGACAACCGTAACAGCATACATAGTAAAAATACCCGACGTAAATTAAACAACTTTTATTCTTTTAATAAGAGTAAAATTTACTAATTTAGTTATTTTTTATTTATGCAGTTCATTTACTGAAAATGCAGAAAATAAATGACGAACGATGGACGATTGATTAGGGTGGTGACCCTCGGTACAGGAGTTCGTGGGTTCGAATTCCATAGTGGCATGAATGTTAGTATCGTTTCTGAATCGACTTTAAACTATAGGTCCCGGTCTTATTAACCTTCGTGCTGCAAAAAAGAAGACCGTAGCGCTCCAAACCAAATGAGGAAATTAATAAGTTTAAAATTGTACCAGGTGATAAAGTATCTATATTGTGTAATCAAGTCTAAAGGCATTTCCACAGTCACAGTTAAATATTCGACAAAATTTTGATCTTTTTATAATTTATTGTAAAAGTAAACTATTTAAAAATTTGAAATACTTCAAAAACTTGTTAAACTTGTTGACTGATTTCTGAGAAAGCAGATTTTTTTACTTTATTGAAACACTCAAAACTACAAGAAAATTGTTAAAACAACATATACCATGATAAAAGATTGTAACATACAACATCTGTTCACTTAAACGTATACAATTATCTTCTTTGCATTCATAGAACTAAACAGAGATAGAGTTACCGTAGATCTGAAGTAATCGAATAGTTTAAGTATCTAACTATAATACCAACAGCCCTCAAGTAAATGAATATATTTAACAGTTTTTATTTCAATGTATGCATATCATTCAAAATGACCAATTCAAATGTTTATCAAGGTCAAAATAAAATATATAACAGTAGATATGATGGTTACTGTTGGCTTTTGCAGATGACATAGACATTATTGTCAAAACACCCGCAGCATTTGCACAGTCCTTTCTACCTCTAGTAAAAGAGGCTCTTAAAATGGGCCTTAGAGTAAATAAAAATAAGACAAAATATATTGAACGCACAAAAATTGGTACCTGAGTGAACATCTAGAAATGGAGGGATATAAATTTGAGGTTCTTGATTGCTTCACCTATTTAGGATCTGAGGTAAACAACAAAAATGATATCACTACAGAGATGAACAAGAGAGTTATGATGGAAAATAAATGAATAAATGTTTTTATGTCCTACGAAAATATATAAGATCAAAATTAATAGAAAGAAAACCAAAAATTTTACTTTACAAATGTCTAATAAGATAAGTTTTAACTTATATATGTAAAACCTGGGCAACAACTTTGTCAGATGAAAAGATACTGGTCACCTTTGAAAGAAAAATCCTTAGAAGTATATTTGGAGTAATACAAAAAAATAATATATGGCTCAAGAGATCAAGTTTAGAACTATGTAATTTATATAATGAACCTGACATAATAAATTTCTTCAAATTACAAAGAATAAAGTGGCAGGCCATCTAATCAGAATGTACAATGACGGAACAACAAAAAGAGTCTTCGAAGAAAAACCTACAGGAACACGAAGACGATGAAAACCCAACCTAAGATATACAGACTGCCTGGAAAGAGACCTTCAGGTACTTAAAGTAAAAAACTGGAAGAATTTAGCCTCTAGAAGGAGGTCTTGGAAAAAGCTCATTGAGAAGGCCGAGGCCCATTCTGGGCTCTCATGCCACTGAAGAAGATATGACGGTTATATTATGGTAATATTAAATATGTTTGAAATTCAATTAAACATTTTAGTACATTTATTAACTAAAGCAGTTGCCTAAATTCCACCAACTCAATAGAACAAATCCTTAATTAGCACAATAACATTGATCCTTTTCTATTAGCAAACCCTGATATTTATTTATAAAAATATTTAACCTTGAATCATAGTTTGAACGGAGTCAGTACTTTTAAATATAGTACATATAAAAAGAAATAAATTTCAATAACTAAATAAGTAAATTTAAGAGTAAACAATATTAAAAGATAGTACTTGTGTAAATAACTTAAGGTGACAATTAAAATCTCCAAGCATTTTTTATAAATATATAACTTTGAGATATAAAACATTGCTCACATATTAATTAAAAAACAATTAAATTCTCTAAATGATATAAATGAAATCTTTAATTTAGAGTATAAGAATAATTTAAATCTTTCGTCTTTTTGATTGTTACTTTCAACTTCTGTTTTAATAGATTCTGCAAAAGTGTCACTAAAACTTATTAAAATACACAAAATCAACCCAAGTATGGACATATATTTTTATGATGAACATATTTTATAATATAAAGTCAAACTTTTACCGTAAATATATAAAAACTCTTTTATATAAATTAGCTAATTATAACTTACTATATCACTCAGAAAAATCAATGGTATTTTTGAAACATATTTCAAAGTAATAATGAAGTGAACAGTTTTAACTTAAATTCATTTAAATATTTTTGAAAAATTTCAATTTGAGAAATATGTTTATCTAATTGACTTAGTTTCAATTCGTATGTATAGGAGGTTCATATTCGTATTAAATTATTTACGAAACAAAACTGAAATTTTAGCAAACAATCACCAACAAAAATTTCATAAACTATCCACATGCGAAATAAATTTTAAGTATAATAAAGTAGCTAGGTATGCTATGTTTTTCCAAAATATTTTTATTATATTTGTCCTTGAATAAAGAAGATGAATATTACTAATATATGTATTTTATTGAAGAAAAATTATATTATTACTACCTATTCTTTAAATAAATTCCTTAAACCTTTCTGTTGTTATTAAGTTAAACTGATTCAATATTCCTAAAATCAGATATTGTGTGCCTTTTTCAATACAAAGAAACTCACAATAGAGACTTAATTGAAGTGAAACTTCCTGGATTACATATGTTGTTCTTATATATCTTACGGTTTAATATTTGCAGTATTCTCGTTCTTCAAAATAAAGCGAAAATTAAAAAATATATATATGTAACATATTAGTTGTTATTAAATAATGTTCTCTTTAATCATATCTTTAATTTCATATTGGTATGTAAGTAGTTATATGTACTGCAAAATACTAATTAAATTCTTTGGCTTGATATGAGATATTATCTCAGCAAACAAAGCGAACGACTGAATCTAATTGAATATAGTAAAATTAATTTCCTTTCTCTTTTTTATTCAAGAACACTCTTCTGATCGTAAAAATTTGGGCTTTAAAAGCCATCACATTTTAAGTGTTTCTCCTTCAAAGAAAGGCATACTGTTGGAATTCAAAAAAGGCCTTTGATTTGCGAAAAAGAATTAGTTTTAAGAATAAAACCAATGTCCCTTTCATTTAAATAAAAATTTAATTACCACGGCATTAACATATGTAGGGCTGAAATGCAATGCAAATTTCCCTTTTAATACCGAAATTGAATTTTTCATTTCGATTATCACCAATAGGCTTCATTAAATAACTTTCATTTATTGCGTTTCGAGACTGTATCTTTTTAAAATAGCGTATAAGAAATTGAATCTCATAAATTAACTTCTTTAATTAACGCTACTATTTATCAGCATCGTAAAAATCGGAGTTTACCATTCAAATTAAAGCTTTGCACACAGAAAGGAGTCGCCTTTGCCTTCTCAGGTCTGTTTGAGGAAATTTATTTCGTGGAAGTGGTTTGAAATTTGCTTTATTATTCCTAAATTAATTAGGGGGCTTTAATTAGAATAAATATTTAGCTGCAAATTTTTAAAGCAGGTTAATGAAAGCTAAGATTCTAAATTCCTTTAATCATTCATAACGTACTTTTATGTTCTAAAGAGAATACTTTTTATTAATCAAATTACCACTACCGCGGAAGTTGAAAACACCCTTAAAAAGTTTTCTCTATGATTTTTTGATGGAAGTATTTCATTTGTATCTTGAAGTATCTCTTTGAAACTACCACAATTTATTCA
>JAGEOH010000866.1:17500-25354 GCA_032207245.1 Pardosa pseudoannulata | reverse complement strand
TATTTACATCGATTTTATAGTTTATTTAAAGTTGCCTGGATATAACATCGATGGTAAAAACTGTTAAAAACACTCTATATCTATATATGTGTTGATATTTTAACCAACCTAACCAACCTAATAATAACTATATTTTTAAAGAAATTTCACGATTCTGTTCCTAAAATTACAACCTTTGGCGAATTGTCTTTGTTTCCCTTTTAACTATGGATACCTTTAGCGACATCAGGAGGATCAAATTAATTTATATCTTGCTTAACTATTCTTGTTTAACTGTCTTAAGTAACTTAGTTTCACTTCGAAATGTCGACATGCAATTAATCTTTTAACTTGTATTGGCTGGTTTACACCCTCACAACGCTATATTTAGCAAAAGTAAACCATTTTTTGTGGTCTAAGAAACCAATTTTGCATTTGATATCGTATGAATAAACTTAACATTTATGGTGTTTTTTTTTTAATTTTGCAATTTTCTTTCATACTCTAAGGACTGCATCCTAACCACCAGGGACAACTTTCGGTGACAGCAGTAGGTAAAGAACACCTGTTACACACGCACACAAACACACACACACACACACACACACACACACACACACACATATATATATATATATATATATATGATTATTAGCATTAAATTGAAATAAAATAAGAGTCCAAAATGTCATGTCAATTTATTCATTTAAATTTATAACAACATTTATTTATTGCAACAGAATGTTTGATTGATACTTTTTATTCATTGAACCTACTTCTATATATTTTGTTTGAAAATAAGGGATTACAACCACAAGTAATGATTAAAAAACATATTCTGAACTCAACGAAGAGTCGAAGCAAGTACGTTTGACCAGTAATTAATTATGTCGTACCTCATAACGACAAAGCTGTTATATAATTTGAAAGTTTTGCTGCATTTTGGTTGCTTTTTAATAGAAAAGTTTTTATAAGATATTATTTATAATGTGTCTCTCTGGTAATAAAATGCAAAAATTTGGAATCTATCATATCTCTATTTTGTCTATTTTTTATTTATTTTATATCTTGTTCTGAATAATAAACTTCACAAGGAAGATTTTTGGTATTTCTTTGATGATTAAAAAAATCTATCACAAAAGAATATAAACAACTTTAGTTATTTCCTATCGTGTTGACTATCTATAAAAAGGTACTTAAACATCAATTTCTTTGATGAATGATGAGGAAAGCAAAAAGCTATCTATCACTGATATTATGTAAAATTTGTTTATGCACGACGTTTTGCTTATGGTAAAGTTATAAATGATTTTTCCTTAATTATATTTGAACCATGAATATATACACGGAAAATTTAATGGATTATTTTTTACATATGAATCGTAAAATATACTAAAAAAGTATTTTATCATGAGATTATTCTGTTATGAGAAAAATATTTTACAAATTGGATAATATGAATTTATTCATGGCACATCCAGAAAATAAGATATAACTTTGCAGTATAATTTTCATCAAATTTAGAGTGAAATTTAAAATGTAGAATACAATAAACATGAAGATATGATTTTTACAAATATTTCAATTCTTAAACATATATTTAAATCATAATTGCAATTAAAATATGTAAATTATAATTAAATGATATGAAAATAATATAAGCCATATTTATATTACACTTTTTAATAAAGATTTGAAGATGCATTTCCTTATGTAATGTTTAAGTTTGAAGAATAATGTAAGTAAAATAATGTTTGGTTTGGTTTGGAGCGGTACGGTCTACTGTTTTGCACACGAGGGCTAATGTAAAATAATGTACAATACCAGTATAATGAAAAACAAATACTAAACTCAACGAAGAGTCTGAGCAAGAACGTTTGAACAGTAATTAATTATGGCGTACCTCATAACTACGAAGCTGATATATACTTAAAATAGTTTGTTGCATTTCGATTGTTTTAAATGAATTAATTTTTATAAGCTATTATTTATAATGTATTTTCTTGTAATAAAGCGGAGTAATTTGGAATCTAAAATGATTTTCTCTATTTCCCTTTATGTTGCTTTATTTCATAATCTTAATATTAAAATATCTGAGTAGTGGAATATCTGAATATTCAACTTTAGTTTAATATTCAAATAATTCACTACTCAGATATTTTATTATTATTTTATTTACGAAGAAATGAATAACTATTTGGATTAGTAATATTACAATATTCTTGTGATAAGTTGCTTATGGCTAATTGGTAATTTTATTACTTAATACATTGGTTAATTGCTTAAGGTTATGCTATGTTTTTAATGTTAAGATATTTATAATGTATCTTTTGTAATAAAACGCAGTAATTGTGAATCTAACATGATTTCTCTATTTCCCTTTATCTTACTTTATTTCATATTCGGAATATTAAACTTTAGTTGAATATTAAGGTATTTCACTATTCAGCTATTTTACTATTGTTTTATGTGAGAAGAAATGAGTAATTATTTGGATTAGTAATATTATAATCTTGTGATAAGTTGCTTATGGTTAATTGGTAATTATATTACTTAACTAGCATACAGCCCGTCATATGACGGAATCAGTAAAATTTTTAATTTTCTAGAATTGTAAAGTACCTTATAAGGCAGGTAAAACATGGTTTGTTTTTTGGCTGAGAATTATCTGGTACACACTCAATAATTTGTTTATCTTTACTAACCGGCCAACTAGTGGCCAACTTTAATTTATCACAAAGGAACAAACTTCTTAATTTTCAAAAGATATATAACTTAAATGCTAGATATTTATTAGTCTCTGAAATAGACTCCTAGACTTTTATATAAAGAATTTGTTGTTAAAACCGGTGCTAACTTTGTCATTGCAACAAAAAATAATCGATGATTAAATTTAAAATTAGTTTATATGTACCTAATCTATTATTTAATACAAATATAGAAGAAAATTATTTACTTAATATCTAAGTTCAGTGATAAAACGTATGAAAATAATTCTGACGATATTTAAATAATTTAAAATAAGAAATGATTGATAGAGATTGTTAAAGGAATGACGTCATAATATTAGGAAAAAATGTTACTTTTATCTATTTATTATTTGATAAATTGATCAATTTAATCGTTTACTCTTATCCGGGGACAACGAATCTTGAAATAATGGCATTAAACACTGGAAAAGGGTGTGAGGGTTGGGCTTCGAAAGTTTTCGAACTCGCTTTGAATGTGGCTAACCCTAACTCATAAAAAATACAATATGGATGCCTGTATCCATTTCAGGTACAACCGCTTCATAAATTCGAGGACAGATGGACAAACAACTTAGGCTATTATTATATAGGGGATGCATTGGTTAATTGCGTATTGTAATGTTATGTTTTTTTCTACTTTTTCATATGATGCACGGTAGCTCAGGTGTCAAAGGTCAATATCATGACCGGAGTGTTTTAAGTTCGAGCCAGCCGAAGGTGCTTATTGCAGAAGGCTAGATATCGAATTTTATGTTTGTTGTTGCCTTTTCCTTCAAGTTCAAATGATACCTCTAGAAGTGGTAAGCCAAGCCTGGGGACCTTCTACTTTATTCCTTCTTCTAAAATTCCTCGTATCCGTGACGTTCCTGAAACTACACGTTCCCTGTGTAATGCTAAATGAGTAAGAGCTTCTCATCCGTGTTTGGCAAAAAGTTGTCTTTCTGTATTGCCATCTACATGTTAAAGAAGTCTTTTTTTAAATGAAGTTCATTTCTATTTAAATAAATATTATTTTCTTGAAAAACAATTTTTTATTTATTGCATCTAAATTGTCAGATTTATTTAAAACGTATTATATGAAGAAAATTCTTTTGTTATGAGGAAAATGTTTTAAAATTTGGAGAATATGAAATATTTTTCCACTTTGGGCTGCAATTGAAAGAGGAAAAAAATCTAAACTGTTAATATAAAAATTTGCTTGCGTCTCTCTGTATGTACGCTACTCAATTTCTCAAAACCTCAGCTTATTTCGAAGATTATTAGTGCCCACGCATTAATTATGGGTTACTTTCGTTAAATCTTATTTTCGTAGGATCATAATTACGGAGGTACTAATTGAAAACCACTCAAAATGTTAAATTATTTAATCTAAATGTGTTGAAGAAATGAGTAATTATTTAGGATGATAATGTTATAATTTTCTTTTAATAAATTGCTAATGGTAGTATTATGTTTTTTTCTCGTTATTTCTCCCATTTATATACAGAATCCAAGTTTAGGTGTTTTGGCTTCTTGGTGACATTTAGAAATGATCGGCGAATTGAATCCAAGTTATACTTCTTTCAATTTAGTAACATGATGTCTCAGCGTATTATGAAAAACCGGTGAGGAATTTTCCAAAAGTAATTAAAAATGGCAAAATAATAATACACTGGTGTGCAAAACTTAAGCAACAGGTAGGTTTTTTAACATAACTACACGAGAAATCATCTAAGATACATGAAATTCAGAAATGAGGGAGAGTATAATGTACGTAAAGGATGACGAAAACATCGACGCTGAAAAAGGAATGCAATGCATACAGTATGGAATCAAGCAAAAAGAAGCTTTATTGAACACATAGTATCATGACTTATGATGGTCTCTCCAAGAGGAAGAACAACAAGACCATGTTCCTTAATATGGGATATTCGCTGCCCTAACTGCAGTGATTGCTTTGCACCGTCTCCGCATACTCAGAACCAGCGGATCTAACATTTCTTACTTTAGGAGTGTCCATTCCGCAATCAGCATCTGTTTGAATTGTTTGGTGTTCTCCGGAGGATATAAAAAGCTGCAATGCTTCTCCCCAAAGCATCCAACACATGTTTGATGGGATTTAAATCAGGAGAGTACGCTGGCCAATCCATTAGAGTGATATATTTACTTTCCATTAGAATTCCAAGAGTAATGGCCGTGCATTTTCATCCATAAAAATGTAAACCTGGGCCAATGCCACCTCGGAACGGACGCACATTAGGAAGGAGTACCTCATCACAATAGTGATCCTCGGTTACACAACCTCTGTCGAAAACGTTCAGCTCAGTTCGACCGTTCAGCATAATGCCTTCCATGAACTCCAGAACCACCTTAACGGTTTCTTTCGTTGATGTTACTAGGATAAAACTGGGTCCCGACCTCTCTCCAAATGACAACGCGTTGAAAATAGCTTCTGGTACTGAACCGACTCTCATCATTAAAGAGGACAGGACTACATTGATCAGTTATCCAGTTTTTGAGATCTCTGCACCTCAACGGTGGCGTCGGTGGCTTAGTTTCAATTGGAGGCAGCGTTCAGAACGTCGGCGAATAGTACTCCTTATGTAGACTCCACTTTATGGTCAATTGTTCACCACTTCCTGATGATGGCCTTGGACGATGGTTTAAGTGTAGCATTCATACACTGGTCCATTAAATGACCGATCTCGGGGATTTGTCCATAGGGTCTACTGCGCACTTTAGCTGCATTTGATCTTTGGAGAAAAACATCTTCTGAAGCCATCCTCCGCCAAGGCCATTTTATCGTATACCATCATTGATCTCGATAAGCCATACCCCTTTCAGACGGTGGTAATGGTTTGCAGTGGACAGTAGTGGACCATAGTGAATCAAGGTGCATTTACTGGTTTCTGTTCCCCCGCAGAAGACAACTTTATAGGGATTAATCCTGATACCGCGTGTCTTGGATACCGTCTTGAGGAAGAGACCACTCGCCACATTCTTTGTGATCACCAGTTTTTCTCGACACACGAGTTTGAGCCCTTTTATCACTACCTTCAGCGCCATGAATATCCTACCTTAGGAGCTGCATGATATTCTTGTCAGTTCAGTTGTCTGCTGAGGCATACTTCAGCAACTGACCTTTTTTCTTTCTTCCTTAGGTTGTGTTTTCTAGGGTTTTTGTCAGAACTCTAATCGCAGCTCTCTGCTCTTAAGGAATCCCCAGATGTGAATAAAAGCTAACCTATAGGTGAGTTTTTTCAAACAAGAACCGTGAGAATTGCTCAGTTTTATTACTTAAAAAATTCTGTTAGACTTAAGGGAGTAGTAATGTATATATTCTTTTATATTAACATACAATGCAGAATTTCTATTAAAGCCTATATATAAACAAAACATGTTAAGTAAGGTAAGAAAAACGGTTGATATTAAGTTAAAATTTGCATATTTAAAGCAGAGTTATCAGATCCAATAAAAAGGAATGTCTTGATGTAAAGAATTTAGTCAAAATATATTAAATTTATTTCATAAAGGTACAGAAATATGTTTAAACTATAAAATAATTGAGAGAGAATAATAATATTTATAAAATAAAATAGCTCTAGTAAAATACTAATGTGATATTAATGATGCACTAATAAAGAAATGAATTACATTTTCTAACAGTTTAATAAAATTTTAATTTCTGAAAATTGTTTATTTGAATAAAGTTTTGTGAAACTTAAAGACGTAAATAACAATAACAATAATAAATGTAAGAGGAGGTATTAATAAATTGTTTTCAACAACGACTAAAAGCAAAATTTTATAATGGTAAAATCCCTTTATATATTTTCAGAAAACAAAACAATCATTTTTAAATTTACATATTCATATGATAAGATAAATAATAACTTATTTGAAAACTTCTGAATTTTATAACAGTTAAAAGAAAGAAAATGCAAGAATTAACAGCTTCAGGATACATTCTAACCAGTAAAAAACTTTGTTAAAGAAGGTAACACAAATTAAAATTTTCAAGCAAATCTGCTAGGTGATAGAAAATGTAATTTCTTCTATTGTGTATTCTCTGTTTTTTCTCTATATGTCTGAAAATCTTACAACTCAGCACAATTGAATTTCTTTTAAATAAACTTAATTTTTTTCCCCTGAAAATTTTAAAAATATATTCCTTTAAAACGAACATGTAATTGAATTCTTTTAATATGAAAATGAAAAATATAAAATGAAAATATAAAATTTTATGCTAGGTCATTAAAAATGAATTCATGAATGATTATTTTTGTGAATGTAAAATTCAGGGTTTTTCCCTCAGGGATTTCAGGGTATATAACTCTGAAAATGCTTTTCTTTTAGAATTCACTGAATTGCACTAAAGAGATAGCGTGAAAAGTATCAATATGCCTTCCAAGGGTTTTATGAATGGAAATATTGTGTTGTATAACGTTATCAACGACGTCGTTAATTTTGTGTGTTATAAATTTGGAAAAGAAATAACCCTGTTCTGATATTTTTGTTGAGTTTTAAGCGAGCAGTGGTTGGGTAAGTTTAAATATTTCGGTAATTTCTTTCTTCGAACAAAGTAAGCGATATAATAAAAATGATTTTGAAATTTATTACTTCCCTTTTCTTATGTAGCTATTATTTGACTTTTTCGTGTTAACTCATGGTAGAGATTCTTATTTATAAATTCTTATTTAAGCTATCATTACTCTTTAGAATGAAGATTACTCCTCATTGTCTATTTCAATAGAGTAAAGTTTGTCAGATAGCGTTCTACCTACAACAAACCAAACAATTATTTTTTATTAAAGCTATCATAATTCTATAGAATAAACATTATTACTCATTGTCTATTTTAAGTAAAAAAAATATCTGCTAGATGACACTGTATGTGTAACAAAGAACAAAAGTTTTTGTTATAAGTTAAAATTGAAGCTATCATCGTCCTCTAGAATAATGATCACTCATTGTTGTTTATCTTAAAAATGAAGATCTTAGAGACAAATATAAAATTCTTTGTTATAAATTTATGATGAATAATTCGTTTATTAGTATGTGTAACAAAGAACAAAATTTTTTGTTATAAATTCCAATTAAAGCTATCATCATTCTCTAGGTGCATTTACTGGTTTCCGTTCCCCCG
>JAGEOH010000866.1:0-12500 GCA_032207245.1 Pardosa pseudoannulata | reverse complement strand
TGCAAGAACTTGGATGAAACGTAATTAAATATAATAGGAAGTCGTGTGGCTAAATTTCACGATATATGTACTAGAAAGGAAAGAGAAACGCATGTTTATTCATTGAAATTTATCTATTGCATAAATATTTGGCTACGTCAAGCTGGAGCTACGTATTGTGACAGCCGAACTAACTCATCTCAAGAAGACATTTTGAAGATGTTTGACTATTAGAAGTAGAACACTCAGCCTTGTCTAAAACATGGAACTGTTATTTGTAAAAATCAACCAAGACTAGACGACGTAAAATATGGTAGAAAAGATGGACAGAGACCTTTTAACCAAGAATAGTTCTAACTGATATACGTTCGAACCATGAGCAAAAATGACAGGAAACGGAATTAGGTAGTAAATTTAGGTAGAAAAATGGAACAAAGGAGAACAGAAATAAGATTATTTCGAAAGATGAATCATGTTATACCCTGTTTAACACCGATGGAAGGCTTCAATTTTGGCAAAAATCCCACGAATCTATGAACCCATCTTGCCTTTTTCACTCATTTTGCACTGTTCCCTTGTTTTGTGTGAGAATCACAGTGTGAGTGATAGCCTGTTGGTACATACTGGTAGACTGAATGCGTCTTACAATGAAATATGTTTTTTGCTCCTTGGTGACAGAATATTCATAAATGACCTTGGTGACAGAATATTCATAATTCAACTGTACATTGTTTTGAAATCGTTCAAAACTTGTTCTCTGAAATTAGTTCAGCTTTTTAACAATTACTCTTTAATGTCGCATACTCTACATCTTGAACCAAAAAAAGCTGTTTACTTGATATTGGAACTTCTAATCTGACAGCAATCCACTTTTCTATCTAATCGACATGATCTTAAGTTTTGTGTAGCAAATTCATGGTATTTCTGGTCATATATGCATCAGGAAATATGCTTGTAAAATCAACCGCCTTCACGAATGCATGATATCATTCGTTCAAAAGAAGTTCTAATGAAATATTAGTACTATATTTCTAATTCTTTGGTATATGTGTATTATTTTGTATAGATGAAACGTTTAGTATAACTTGAGAAGAAAAACGCAATGATTATTGATAGATATGAAATAAGTATATTATTGCTTCACATGCAATGCCATAGTCATTTATGTAATATGCCAGTCAATTTTTCCACTCGAAACATTTTTGTTTGATATGATGTGCTGAACCAACGCTTTAGTATTTTTCTCCATTATTCTGGAATGAGCTTAGTTATTAGGGGCAAAAATTATATTTGAAAAGTTTATTTAATGAATCACTATTTATTAATCACTATTTCAGGCTTATAGTAAATGAAAAATCAAAGGAAGTTCAATCGGTTATATAAGTTTGCATGAATGAATGATTTTTTATAATTCAAGTAGAAAGACACTTATTATTCATAGCTATAAATGCTGTCTCTCTTTCAGTTTTATATTTAGTGGATCGTAAAACATATTTTCCACTTCGTATCTTTAGCTAATTAGAGAGGAAAATTAAATAAACCAATCAGAATTGGGCGAAAAATAATCTTACAGCTTATTTCATTTATTAGAAAATTAAATCGAGGATAAGAAAATGAAATATTTAAAAATCTTCCTATTTTTCCGAAAATGGTAAAGATTTAGAGTTTTGACGCTTTTCATGTATTTTCATTATATTTAGTCTACCATATTAATAAATTCTTATTAGTGTACAAATTAATATCGATTGCATGCGGGTTAAGAAGTCTTAATAGGGAATGTAAGAGGCCTAATTAACAGAGAAAGAAAATAGAAAAACAGGAGCATACACATTATTAAGAAGATTTAGAACTTTTTTTTCAGCGTAAGGGGAATTTCTTGAGTGAAAAGTGAGATTTGGCTGGATCCTTATTTTTTTTTATCGTTTTCTACAATTAAAATTTCTGATTTATTTTGCACTCTTTATAGTTACTCAAGTTTTTGTACTATCATTCAGGATAGGGATATAATTATAATTTAAATTATGAAGTCAGCCAGGAATATCATAAAATTAGAAACTGCGAGATAATTTTAACTAAAAGTTCTCTAGGTTTAAACTTTTAACAAGTAGCTCTTACTCATTTTAAAGGAGGCTTTATGCATGGTAAAAGTAATAGACTATAAATATTTAAAAACTAAATAAAAGTATGCAAAGCGTTGCAAGACATTGAAAATCATCTTCAACTCTAGTAAAATTATAAAATAATCCTTTGTAATTGGTTACAATAAAAAGTGTAAGATAATTAATTAAGGAAAACTTTGTGAAGATTATATGATATATCAATACACAAAATAATACCCTTTTAATTAAAAGTATTAAACTTTAACTTAATGTGATCTTAAAGTTAAATTCTATGTTAGAAATTAATAATTCAGAGATCCTTTTATTAAAAAAGATCATGGAAATACAAAGAAAAGTGAAAGTAGAATGAAATCGTAATCAGAGAATCTATTTAAATAATCGAAATGTATATATATATAAATTAAATTAATCTTTATTGTTGATAGTGTTTGTAAATTTTACATAAATCATATTTTGCTACATAAATACATTGAACAGGGTTCTCTGCTTAAAACAGTTTTATATGGCATTATTACAGTTTTATATGGCATTATTATATCTGGAATTAAGAACTATAGACTTCGTTCCAGGAAAGAAGTCATGGGACTGTAACAAAGGTTACATTACAACGCCTTCGCATCCTTAGAGAGAGACAGACCGGAGAAGGACATTGGAAGTGGTTCAAACGATTTTCAGTTTCAATTCGGTTGAACAGGTCTGTTTCCCCCCCCCTTTCCCTATGAGTAAAAACAGCTGTTTTTTCTTGGTTCACTCAGAGTTAGCAAGCGCGCAAGGCAGATGAAAGAGAAGGAATAATCTTAAGCGGAAGCTGCCTTACAGTATTTTATTCTCTTTGAACAGTTCATGGTCGAAATCTTCACAGGCTTGTAACTGGAATCATTCCCTGATCTCGTGACCTAATGTAGTTTGTTATATTTTTATTTCTACTTATTATTATTATTATTATTATTATTATTATTTCTTTTAACTCACAATTTCTTTCTCTTTGTAAAAATTAATGTTACGTTGGCCTAGTGTTTGAGAAAGAAGAAACTAAAACTCATTAAAAACACATGGAAAATACGTCTGGATTAAATAATTTTGTAGAATTAAATCCCCAATGAATAAAATCTCGTTCCAAATTCACTGAAAAAAATGTTAAATTTCTTAAAACAACTTTTTAGTTCTATATAAAAAGGGACACTGGGTATTAAGGTATTAAAATTTTAAGTGCAGATAAGCTACGTATACACGATGGATCTCATTAAAACTTATAGTTAAAGGTCTTCAGTTTCGTAGGTAGATTATCTAATCTGTATATTAATAATGTCTAAATTTTCGAAAGGTTTTTATATGGTAATCCTCCTACAATGTAATATTTTCTATTTCCGTTAATGACATGCAATGTATGTAAATAAACAGCTCTCGATAAAAATTCTTCATCTTACTTAGTTTGCTTAAAATATTTTTTATGATAAAACTTAAACTCATCGGCTTCTACCTCTTAACATCTGCTTAAGACTCGTAGAAAGAAAAAAAATGTTCAGTATATTTTGTCATGCCACTAAAATATAGACCTATGGTTGACAGTTTTTAACATGAAAAAAATATTTATTTCTACTTTCTAGTATTAATAAAAGTTCTTTGCTTTCAAAACTCATGTACTCGTGAGAATTACTTTAATTATAGGAGCACTTACATGGAAAGATCTAATAAATGAAAATTTTCATTACTGGCATTTTGGATGCTCGCAATGTCATTTTTATTTAATAAAATTATCTGGCAGGAAATGACTTTCGATAAGAGTTTTTTTTAGTCCATAGAGGTGGAAGAAGATAGCTACAGAAAAAGACGAATAATTAAAAAGCTTGAGATTTATATCGTTTCTTTAAAATTGTCGTATCATGACTCATTTTTATAATGCGAATATTTAAAAAATACTTGTGATGAAAATTTTGATAAATTGTTTGGGCTGAGATATGTTTTATGAATTGAACCGCTGTTCAAAGCCTTTTGAGAATTTTAATCAGGATATTAAGGTGCAATACGATATATTGCAGCACTGAATTTGTTATGGAATATGAAGGTAAAAACTGCATAAAACATAGGAGTTTTATGCACTAATAGTTGATAACTCGGGAATATTTTAATACTTTCACATATGACTCGTAATAGAGCATATCTATTCTATTTTTCATGTTTTTAAGAAGAAAAATCTTATTTTCTGAAGGATTTAACTTTTTTTAAGGGATCTTAATATATATGTTATGCCAAATGCTATTCGCCAAGCGTTTTCTTTGGTGAGGTTTTAGCAACGAGTGTGTGTTCGACGCCAAAGTTTGTCAGTATTCTTAAAGTTTTGATTTATGTTGTCGCTTTACTGCAAGCGTGTGTTAAGATCCAGTAATAAAGGAAGAAATATTTCTTTAAAGTCTTATGAAGTTGAATTAGTTTTCTTCTCAAGATGTCTTACAAGTAACAATTACATTTCCCTTCAAAGTTATCATACAATATAAAATATATACACTATATTCTAAATGAAAATAATTTCTATTAAGTTACAAGGATTTTAAATCTCAGTTTATAAATTTTTAAACTTTTAAGAAGATTATTATACGGATAATATATAAAGTTACTTGAAATAAAGAAAGTACTAAAATCTATTAGAAAATAATTTTTGATTAAAATTTGAGACTTCAATATTCTGTAAAGATGCTACTAGTAAATAGCATATTAATTGCTTTTATTTTCCCTTTTTATCTTTAGAATTTATAAGAGATACAGAATTGGTTGTTGATTTTCTGTTACTTTAAATACTATTTATATAACACAGTTATTTCAAGTTATACAATGTTATAGAAACTGTGTTTGCAGTTTCGCAGAATTAAATTCTGTATATTTCAAGTTATACAATATTATAACAGCTGTGTTTGCTGTTTCGCAGTATTAAATTCGGTAAATTTAAGATATACTTTTAGATTTTAAAAAGCATACCCAATTTTTTGACAAACATGTTAATAGACAATTTCCAAAGTTTTGAATAAGATATACGTTAAAGTTAATTAAAGTTTAAAATAACGGTGTATGACACAAAACATATTTTTTAAAGTTTGGATATTAATTATATAATTTTGGATCTCATACTTTAATTTTCGTATTTGTTTTACCATTTTCTTTTTCCGATGCTGAAATTCTATACTTTTTCGACGGTTAATATCATCAGCGGGGAATGTTTGGTAATTGAATCATGTTTTCTATCTTGAGCTTCGAAATGGTATTGAATCGAAAGTGATATTGGTTTATTTCGATTAGATACATGTTTAGTCGTTTCTTTAATTTTTTCTGCACTCCTTTTTTACAATCTATTGTGACGACTTCGGTGTTCTCGAGTGAAGAAGTAGCACGAAGAAGGATCACAGTCACAATAGAATTGGAAATCACTTTTATTTTTTCTGGAGTAAATACGGGGTATATACAGTATATACAAAGGGTTTCTAATTCTCCCAAAACAAGTTGAAATGTAGAGGATTTTTGCTGGCACTGAATTACCACGACGATCACAGTCGGAAAACGGGGAGGCTCTTCCAGGATGCAATGCAAACTCAATCTATCCCCCGTTCGGTATCCGAGACCCCGACCTTTCTTATATGAGCGTTCTTTACGAATCTCTCGAAGGCAATCACTAAAAAGCTGGTTCCGGTCAAAAATCGCGGAAGCCTCCACGAGATCAAAGCATCTCCGTAAAAAAATGCTTTTTTTTTCAAATTTTTTTACGGAGATGCTTTGTCCTTGTGGAAGCTTCCGCGATTTTTGGTTTGGTTTGGTTTGGAGCGCTACGGTCTACTTTTTGCAACACGAGGGCTAATGAGACCGGGACCTACTGCTTAAAGCCGATTCTGAACGGCTACGAACATCCATGCCACAGTGGGATTCGAACCCACGAACTCCGGATCCGAAGGCCAGCACCCTAACCAATCGGCCATCGTTCGGCTAAGCGATTTTTGACCGGAGCCAGCTTTTTTAATGATCACGGAAATGATTTGAAAAAAAACCGAGTCGAAAAATTCCAGGTTTTTTATACCTGGGTTTCAGTTACTGTCCCGCCAACTGTTGTTTGGTCAGTTACTATTCCAGTTACCTGAGAACTCCAGCTAAGGTTACAGCTAGTTTTTTTTAGCTTAATTCTCATTTTCTGGCTGTACCGATTCTGAAATCTCGATGAAATACTCTGGGTTCATTATCGCAACCGATCAGGGGCGTGACTCTTATTTAACCGAACTGTCAATATCCCAGACACGGCGTCTCCACGGTATTGTCGACAGGTCGAAACAGGAGGCTACCGATTAGCTCATTTCTCCGATTAGCTCAGTTCTGGATAAAAGGGGTGGTGGTGTTAACACTACATAAGTACGAGAATGTATGAATTAGTAAAGCACATATAAACTTCTTTTGCAAAACTAAATAAAAGTGAGAAGAACTAAAATAGGAGAAAAACTTGTTGCATCCAAAGTCAGAGAGATCTAAGTGGCTTTAACCCGTTCGCGACCAACGTCTCGTGTACGTGACGCAATGATTCTACTCTTATCAGCCCAGCATCGCGTCCACGCGATGATCTACGGTTGATATTGAGAGACCAGGATCACGTATGAGTAATAGGAAATCTAAACATTTTATTTAAATTTTAATGCTAGATTTAATTATTAGATAGTGTTAAACGGCAACGGTTTTCACAACGGTCAACTCGTATAGCATTTACGTGCTGGTCCTCAATGGGTTACGTTCAGGCAGCAGGCTTTAAAACCCTTCTAGATCCCGAAATTACAATTACATAATTCACTTTAGAGAAACAATGGGCATTGAGCAGTGATAATATTTCTTTTAGAAAAAAGAAAGAACCATTTCAGAAAACCACTTGGAAATGGTGGACGTTTATGAAACAGACTGTATTGAATGTAGAAATGAGTAAGGACGGAATAATTTGTTTAACTCTAATTCCCGAGTCATTTCTGTCGATTTCATACCGATGCATATCTTAAATCTAAGCGATTATGGATTACACAGAGTAAAGCAAATAGGAAGTTTTAGCAACTCTAAATACCACAGCATGTACTATTAATTATCAGTTATTATTTTGAACATCATAGGAGGCCATTTATGACAAAAGAAGAACTTCGTGAAAGTTTTATTTAGAATTACATGTAAAATAAGTGCTTCAAAATGAAATTTTATAATAGATAAAGCTATTCGTCCTGATTTCAGTCTATATACCTGCCTGAAAATGAATTTATACTTGCGGTATGAAAAATCATAAAGTGTCGATTTAAATGGAAAATTTATAAGTAATAAAAATTACTTGAATGTATAGTAGGTTATTTATAAGGTTATCGACTACCTATTTTCAAAAGAAAAACTCGTTATAAGAAAACATAAAAAATCTGCAAATTATTTTTATAGTTATCTAAGAAGATACACCAGGCATGAAAGGGTTAAAGGTGAGCTGACCTGAAAATGTCCAATTACAGCCGATAGAGCTGTATGAGAAAAATATTTTCAATCTGATTAAGAGCTGAGTCAAAGGTATCACCATGAATATCCCTCATATCGAAGACTAATTATTTTGCATTAATTTCATTTCCGCTTCATAGTTTTTTTATACAGTTTTTTATGAATGTGTACAAATTTATGTGCCTTATGTATTGATAATACCTCCTCCTCTCAAATATTTAAAACTGCAGATTCATAGATTAGGAATCAGAAAACTTAAAAATGAATAATATATGAGCTACACTGTTTTAACTAGTTATAAGAGTACTTATCAATAGTACGTTACGTTAATGTTGTGTTATTAAAATCTCTTCACATTGCAAACTATTTATATAAAGATGTTCTCAAGCAGCGCCTTGTACTCCTTTAATTAATTATATAAGTGTTAATGAATAGTATGTTATGATAAAATCTTTTGACTTTATGTTAGAGAAGTGATTTTAAATCAGCGCCTTGTTAATTGCGTGCATAAGACGAGAAGAGGCGTCATTTAAAAGAAATTAAAATTAATAACTTCTTGGAGCTTTCAAATGAATCTCCTAACGCGTAATTTATATCAATTTTACAGCTTTGTAATGAAAACGAAAGTGTTTTCTGTTCAGGCAATTAGGAGACCCCTACGCCCGGCAAAGTTTTGCGAGTCATAAATCTTCTAGAATAAACCGTCAGAATTCGGAAGCAAGCTACTTATTTGAAACTATCAAGTTCTTTAATATTTAATGATTTCGCGAAAGACAAAAAAAAAAGAAGTTTTAAAAAAGGAAATAAATGAAAGGGTAGGAAACGAGTTATCGTTACTGAATTTGCCGTCACTGATGACTCTAAATAATTAAAATAGAGAAAAAAGAGAGTAGAACAAAAATAATAAAATTCCAGCTATTTTATTAGAAGTGGCATCATGTTATGCACCGATAATTTCTCAGACTCAGTCTGAGATTTAATTGCTGTCGTAAGTCGACTGAAAGGAAATGTTACTTTTCAAAACTACGTCATTTCTTTTAAAATAATCACGATTCTCGACTGAGGCGGGAGGTGGATTTGAAATGTAACAAATCAACCAAACAGAATTTAAAAGCGTATAAAGAGTATTAAACCAATTAAAAATATAAATTATAAAGAAAATATGAAGTATGTTGAGTTTGAAGTGGCAAAGAGAGAAAGGAAAATTTTAATTAAAATACTTTAAATTTTATTCAATTGAGGAGGATAAATATTTGTGTGTTATAACAATATACACCGTCTACATACACAACATAACCGAACTGGTAAAATCAAGTAGAAATGGGATAAATCGACCAGACTTTAGAAGTGTAGACAGTGTGTTGAGATTTGGTTGTGGTTTGGTTTGGAGTGCTACGGTCTACATTTTTGAAACACGATGGCTAACAAGACCGGGACTTACAGTTTAAAGCCGATTCCGAACGGCTACGAACATCTATGCTACAGTGGGATTCGAACCCACGAACTCCGGTACCGAAGGCTAGCACCCTAACCAATCGGTTATCGTTCGGCCATTTTGAGATTTGATTTATTGCAAATAAGAATTATAAAGTGTTACCCCCCTCTCTATCGTTGTATGGAAATTCTGTGGTTTTCTCTCTCTTTCTTTTCCTTTTGCTCCCTTTCGTTTAATTTAAGGACATTACTTGTGAATTGTAACTTATCACAATACGGAAGTTGTTAGGATTTTGGACCGATGTGAGAGAATGTGATAAATCAATCAACCAGACATTAAAAATGAATAGATATTACTGTTGGTACATTCGTTGTGCTAAGCACCTACAGCCATCATGATATGCATAACTGGGCGTTCTCGTATGGTTAGCCATTAAGATAGTAAATGAAAAATAAAAACAAATGCTATTTGTGCTCACTGCCACCATGGTACAAATTTTCGTTTTCCTGAGCCCGCGATCCTACACCAGCGCATGTGTTTTGTTTATATCGGTTGTTTTGAGAAAACACATGAACATATTTAACAGTAAAATGGCCTCCACCAATAAATCAAATGATAAAATTTTTCGTCTCCTTTAGTTTCGGAGTTCGCATGCCTTTTAGCAGCTTTCATCCACCGAACGTGGTTAACAGCACTGAGTTTAATTGAAATATTTGCTTCTCTTGTTGGCAATCTTCTACTTTTGTCGGTTGTATTTCAGAGCACTCGGCTCACACACACACATATTGTTATCTGAAGTCTAACTTAAAAAGAATATTGTCAATTAGCTTATTCGAATAAATAAACTGTGCTCTGAGATCATATTAAATATGTTAAAAATCTACACTCATTAAAATTAAGAGAAGTTACAAATTTTGTTGAATTTAATGAACTGAACGAAGTGCAAAACTAGTGCTTCGAGAAAAATAAGCAAATCTTGTACGTGGAATGCGTAAGTTTACACGTGTGTCTGGGCGGATCTAGTATAACAATAGGCTATAGAACTGTGCGTGACAAAACACGCATTTCATAATAGATTGCCGAAACAGTTCCCGAATACCTTATAGAGAGATATCCTATTCCAGCTCGTCCAAGAGGACCAACAGCCATAGAAGATAGTCATTTGTCCGTTATAAGGAGGCATATCAGGAGAGCTACAGCTTCTTAGATCTTTCGTGACTTGTATGTGGCCACAGAGACCCAAGTTTATGGGGTAACTTTTTCCAGAAGACATTGTGAGAGAGGGATGTTTATAAGAATACCTGGTGTTTATATTTCACTCCATTCTACGAACATGAGAGACCGTTTTGCATGGTGCAAAGAACATAGACATTAAACAATAGATCAATGGATGACCGTTCTTTTCACTAATGAGTCCCAATTACGCATAACCACCGATTCTTGTTGTATGTTATTATGAAGGGGGACCGATGACCCACTACTTGTTTTCCAGTTTCTGCTAAATTGATCATTATGGCGCTTGAGGTTTGATAGTTTAGGCAGTCACCTGGGTGGCCACCCAACCCTCAACGTTTTTTATAGAGGCACTGTGGCTGCATTGAGGTTCTGGATACCTTTCTTAGACTTTTCAGGGATTTGGTTGCTCTGAGACTATTTTAATGGTCTCTAGATAGATTGGTCAAATAGATCTCTAAACCTCAACATTACAGAGCAGGCCAGAAATGCTCTGGAGACTGCAAATGCAACTTTCAGTCCCCTTCCAAGAATCATCCAAGGTGTGAAAATAAAATTGCTGAGCAAAAGGAAACAGTTTCCACTAGAAGTCATAAATTGCTTTATTTCACGTATGAATTTACGTTGAGAGGCTTGTAGTTTGATGTATATCTGTAAGAGAGAATCCAAACCCTTATAAACCCATTTCTTTTGTTCTATTCTGCAACCACTGTTTCATACCTTCTGACTCCAACCAGTGTCACTGACAATCATGCTTGTGTATTCTAACTTTTGAATGTTGTTTGTTTTGTATTTATCAATGTATGTACATATCAAATTTCATTAAATTCTATCGCGTAATTCAGATAATTGACCAAATCTGAAATTTCTCTCATTTTTGAAAATGAGATTAAGTGATGTGCAACAGATAAATAATTAATCGGTTGGTCTCATTTAACACATAATTGCTAGCTTAAAATTGGTAGGATAAAGTATTAGGTATAATTTTAAAATATCTAAATTATAACTAATATTATATTATAAAGAAAGTAATTATACTATTGTAGATTTAAATAATGTAATAATTATTATGTTATTTTAAGCTTGGGTTTTAAAAAGCCGGTTTAATGTTATAGTATAATATTTATGTATTATTATTTGTTCTTTTGTACATTGAAAGTGCAGTGAGTTCTGAACATCCACTAGCTGAATTATATGCTAGAGAATGTAATAGGAATATCTAGAAAGACCGAGCACACCATCCACAACATAATTCTAATTCAGCATTCATGTGGCTTTTTTTTTTGGTGGGGGTCAGGCATCATTAAAATCTGCAAGTTAAGATTTTATTGAGTGAGAAATGAAAGAGATTGTGCTCTTGAATTGAGGTTCTATTCTTCATGGAATATGAAATTAATTTTCTAAAATTCACCCTTCTCATTTTTTACACCTAATTACCAAGCTGTAAATTGTCAGATAAAAATGTGTTTTCCGCTCTTAAATTCATTTTATTTATTACTAAATAACGCTAGAATACATGCTAAATTTGCTGGCAGCAGCTAAACCTTTAAAATGGTATTCCAGAAAACAGTTTCACTCCTCCTATATTAAAAGAGCAGCTTGTCTGGTTTTAATGGTACATTTAAATGACGAAAGCTCCCTATTGTTTCCCAAAATGTGCTGATCCATTTTTAGTCTCTTGGGAAGAAAATCACGTAATTCATTTGCACTAGCCTCCGACGTCACTAAAAGATATATATATATATATATATATATATATATATATATATATATATATATATATATATATATATTCTTGGTTATTCTAAACAATGATGTTACATTTCAAAAAAGATTGTTAAACAGTAGTTACAGTGCAATTTTCTTTTCGATCCTGAATAACTTTCCACGACTTTGGACGTGATTACATTCAGACTAAAAATTGAATAAGGGTACATTTTGCTCAGCACATCCAGGAAACTAAATAATAGGTTAAATATTTAAATTGGTTACACACACAGATATATATATATATATATATATATATATATATATATATATATATATAAATGATGCTGGGAAATGATGATTGTACTGGATGTGACATGTATGAACGTTGTGTTTGAAATATTTCGAGCAAGAGACTATATTTAAAATTGTAAGATTTAATTAACAGTTAAAATTTTACTCAGATTTACTCTAGAAAAATTTAATTCCTCAATTCTTATATATATATGTTAAAAAAGAGGTATTGTTATTTATTCCTATGA
>JAGEOH010000865.1:0-25431 GCA_032207245.1 Pardosa pseudoannulata | reverse complement strand
ATTGCTAGTTTTAAAGTGCGAATACGCAGGGCAAGGCCCGGGTGGGGGGGGAGAGTTTCATTTTATCGAGAACATGTTAGTTTCGAATATACCTTCGTAGAATGTTCTTGAAACCTGCTTGGTGCATTCTCCGCCCCTCCCCCTTTTTTTTCACGTGCTTTGGCCGGCTACTCATAGAAGATTACATCTGAATGCAACCAGAAAATATTGCAGCGAGTCTATAGAGAAAGTGCGTGTTTGTAAACAAATACGAGTGCTGACTATATCTCAACTTTTCTTTGGCACAACATTGCACAACTTGTTTTCATTGCATCTTATGAGCTTTGATATGGATCACGTATACAACAAAACTACATTTTATTTAAGGGAAGGGAAAGGAAACATCAGAAACTATTCAAGTAATTCAAAATAGATTTTTTTTTTACCACTTACGTAAGTAAAATATTTTTTTAATTAAACACTTTACACAGTACTATTAAGTATCATAATCCAAGTAGTTATACTTTGATTATGTTAACAAGCACAATAAACTATTACATTAATAAGAATCTAATAAAAATGTGCAAAACCTGATCCTTTTAACCCCTTCCGGTAAAATGACGAGTCTAGCTCGTCATTAGTTTTTCATTCCATACCGCACAATGACGAGCTACACTCGTCATGCGATTAAAGTTACTGTTAAATATGATAATTTAATTTAAAATTTCTAGTGTACTGAATTTGGCAACACTTTTATCACTTGTGAAAATCACAAGTCACTATTGCATATTGTTTACTTAGAATTTCTTGGTACAAGTCATTGCCAAATTAATGAGTCAGAATAAAAGAAAACCTACTAAGAAATGCCGTGTGTGTTACAAGAATCAAATTAAAAGTGAGACTACTTGGCGGTGTAAACAATTAAGAATTCCTTTGCACTTTGTTTTGAAAAGTACCACTAGCTTGAAGACTATTATCTGTATACCTTATTAATGTTTTGCTTTGATATTTTCTTAATTTTACTGTTTCTGATATTATTTAACACTATGTAAAAAGTGGATTTTAATTAAGAATATGTGAGAATTGTAAAATGAAACAAGTTTTTTAAATAAAAATTAAATGGTTATTTCATGCACAGTTTTTCATTATTAAATCATACCGGAAGGAGTTGAGGACAAAAAATAATTCCATTTATAGGTACAGTACTTCTCACAAAAGCATAGAAAATGCATTAGAAATATGAAACACTTGGTAATAATAAAAAAAAAATCTTAGAGCGTAATAATTTTATATAATCTATTTCATTACAGTAAAGTTAACATTTTATTACCATTCTGAAAATATTTGCCGTAAATTCTCGAAGAGCTTGGAGTTCAGTCTTGCCTTTTCAAAGCTTTCATCCAAAGCATTCGCAATGTAGGATCTTTAGGAAACCAATAAAATTCAATATATTCGCCTTTTTTGAAATGCTTAGTACATCCATACGTACAAAAACTTGTTACCATTTTCAGATAATTCACAAAATTAAAACTCCAATAACAAGCACAATCCGTAGGAAATTCAAATGTTTTGCCAACGAAGAAGTTGAGCTGTAAGTTTTGATGCACTTGACGTCATGCGCACATTATCTATAGTTAATGGGATACATATGCTACGTGGGTAGTTTTAGTATAGCATAAAAAAGTTCTTGCCTTGTATATGAACAAACACACTTTACATTCTTAAGCGACTTTACAGCAATAACAGCATTTCGTTATACAACCTGAAAAAATTTCAGCGGGTCTATACTTGATACGAGCTTATGCTGTATTAGATTGCGGTTTGTTGGTAGCTTTAGTGTAGCATAAAAAAGTTCTTGTCCTTGTATGTGAACACACTTTACATTCTTCGATCTTACAGCAATAAGAGTATGTTTGGATACAACCAGAAAACTGCAACGTGTTTAAGTTGATATGACAATAACTTAGACCTGTTGTATTAGACACGGTTTAGTTGGTAGCTTTAGTGTAGCTTTAGTATGGCATAAAAAAGTTCTTGCCATGTATATTTTTGGTTTGGTTTGGTTTTGGAGTGCTACGGTCTACTTTTTGCAACACGAGGGCTAATGAGACCGGGACCTACTGCTTAAAGCCGATTCCGAACGGCTACGAACATCTATGCCATAGTGGGATTCGAACCCACGAACTCCGGTTCCGAAGGCCAACACTCTAACCATTCGGCCATCGTTCGGCCTTGCCATGTATATGAACGCACTTTACATTAATATATGATTAAATCATTCACTAGAACTACTATTTATCTACTTTCTAATCAATATAAAAACTTTCACCTTTTAGACACCAATATCCCCATACGGGAACATGTAATTTAAATTCGAATAGAAACATAAATTTTTTATTCAATAATTGCGTTCTAGAAATAAATTCTGTAAAGTATAGAAATTTATAAAAGAACTGTTTTTTGTAGCCCTTTTCACAAACATTACTTAAAAATTCCCAAAATATAGAAAATGAAGTCAGATTTATTAAATAATTCATAAAATATATCATCATAAATTTTCAACTTAATGAAAAAAATAATCATGGGAATATAGAGAAAGTTTAAGGTGACAAATTTCCTTATACTTGTCTTTTAATCCAGCCAAACACCCTAATGTTCCCATACGGGAACATTCCAAATTTTTCTTTTCGGATATATTTCCTTTTACTATAGTCTTTAGACTTGAATCTACAACGAAATGTAATGATTAAACATTACTTCTTGAACTTCGATCATAATACGCCGTTTAGAAGGTTAATCCATTGCTACTCAAGCATTTTAATTTTTGAACAGTCAAGTTTTCAGCCAATAACAGTTAATTTCGAGACATTTTAATTGGATATGATGCGGCTAACAAAATCATTTTATTTGCCCAAATTGTGAATTTAAGGATTTTGGTTTCCAGTCTCAGTAATCCCAACAAGATATTCAAATTCAACAGCCGTACGCGCTAACCTATAAGTGCCTATCGTCCCACTTTAGGTACAGGTGAAAAATATTTTGTAAAATTTTATGCTTTCTCAGAATGGGTTTTTTTCTGTTCGGCATAGGTAGATGGCGGTCCTATAACCAATCTACAGAAATTTTCGAATAGTTTCTTTCATTTATTATCTTGTAGTTAGATATATCAGAGATATTCTATGGGCACACCTGGCCCCTTTCGAAATAACTGCATGCTTAAATAAGCTAAATATGAGTGGCATCTATGTGTCATACAGTATTTTTCTGGGGGAAAAAATTGTTTCTTATGTGTCGAATAATGTAGCAGCATAGATGAAATTAAATCCTCAAACGCTTATTCAGTTTAAAATAATCATTAAGTTATTTTTAATAAAACTGTTCTTTAACAGTAAACATACCATATAACGGGTCAAATGACCCATAAGGTTTATGTACAAAAAAATGCGATAGGAAATGAATTAAAAATTCTTGTTCTTTGTGTTTGCAATATATAAAAATTGACAGTATACAATTTTGTTTAATTATAATAAAGTTTATTTGTCTATTTCCTTCCAATTTTCATATTTCATACATTTATAATCAGAAAAAATAAAGCCCGGTCATTTGACCGGCTATGGTAGAAATAGGTATGTATTAAGTGTTGATATGTTTAGTGTTAATTAGACTCGTTATGTTATTCATTTATTCTAACTTATTTTTATTTGATTTAAGAAGAGATGATCCTTAGATCTATTTCTACGGAATTAAAAGTATTGAAAACTTAAGTAACGCAAGCCACGCCATTTGTTTACTCAAAATGCTAATATTATCCTTTTTGGTTCGATTAAAACTTCGCTAAAGTTTGACGTTTGAGCCTCAGATATATCCATCATACTATGACTCCTTAATATTGTTAAATCGACTTGCGGTCTGGCTGCCCGTAGCCCCCCAGTATTGGAACCTTGACCTTCTGCAGGGAGACCCACGGCGCCATCCGTGTCTGTGGTTTGGATAGTACTTGGAGCCACTTTAAGATAAGGTGGAGCCAATGTCCGATCTATCATAGCTCTGTGTAATATCTCTTGCATCCCGAGCTAATGGACCTGTCGTTGGAGAGTCGAATTTCTCAATCAGGGATAATTGAAAATGATTAAACCGTCCTATGGAAGCAACCAGAAGAAAGTCAATATGTACCTCTGAACATGGCATCGTTTAATGATTAAATTAATAATTGACAAGTGTGTACTTTAAAATATCAACCGCACAAGGTTCTTTTCAAAGAAACTTGATTATACATTGTTGGGCTTCATACATAAAAAACGTATAAGATTGGTACTGTCAGTACTAGAAACGAAATACATCAAACAGATCTAGTGTGGCTAGTAATAAAAAAAAAATGCATCAAAACAGAAACAAATACAAATTACTTAAATGTGAATATTAGAAACGGTTTAGAAAACTAATCATGTGTAGTATAAAATGTTAAAAAATTAATTTTTTAACTTGGTAGGGGGCCGCGCCTGTTAAGCATTCGCTCATACAACGCCGCGGAATTTATTGACCATTTTACTGTGGGGCACCATACATATGGCCAACATTACTCTCTAGGACAACCCACGCAAACAAAGTGGGTCCTATTAATTTAGAAGCAAGGACCAAGCAGAAGATCCCCAGGCTTGGTCTACCACCTCTAGAGGTATCGTTAGGACACTTGGGGGATTTTGAGACCTAGATCCTATTTTACGCTCTCCAGCCACCATTAAAGAACAGGGTGGATTTTTGGCCAGCCTGAGTCGTAATATTTCAGTTACAAGAACGTTTTATCTTGTAACTTGTAGAGAGCTATCGCGGCTCTAAAGATTTAAAGGCTTGTTGTAAACTGCATCAACTAACTTCCTGGTTCTTTACTATTCACTGTAAGGTTATCTTTAGGTACGTGGAGCAATTTAAAAGGCTTACACAACCCATCCTGCATTAATTGGTTTGAAGTTGGAATATCTTCAAACTTACCAGGCCAAATAAAATCACATTTTTAAGATCAGGTTAAAAAATACGTTTTCTACTCAAAATCTCTGAATAGTAAATTCACAAGAATTAAGAGCACACACATTTCTTTACTGTGAAAATTGCCATTTATGTCAACTTCTTTGGTGTAAAATGAAACGCATAACTGAATTCATTTGGGTTCTTAAGTATTAGTAACCTCAAACTGTTCATTGAAAAATTGTAGAATATATAATGTTTTAAACTGTTGTCCTTTCTGACTCACTATTTTTCGTAACATTTTCTTACAACCTTGAATTTTTTTTAAAAAAATGTAGTTCTACCTTTAAAAACATTATTAATTTTATTTCACTGTTCTAGTGGTGCCTAATATAATTAAATAATTTTTTTTTTCTAGTGACAAATTTGTTTGAGTTTTTTGACCCACGAAAATTTTCTAGCTACCGCAAGGGGATCATAGCCCTCGGTTTTCGCACTACTTATTTATAGTTATCTTAATAGAATATCAATTGGTTTGGTAGGAAATTTGTAATGTGTGCCTCAAACAAAGCCGTGCTCCAATTGTTTCCGTGGGTTGGAGGTGATGAAGAAACTAGTGAAAATTATAATGCTATTTGTGAAAAAAATATTAAATAGAACCATTGATACTGTTATTTATATGCACTAGTAATAAGTGTTTTTTTAATCTTGCTGAAATAAACACTTAATCTAAGATTTAATGATTAAAGAACTATTAATCTATTATTAAAACTGTATACATTTTATTTTCAATGGAAAATGGGGATAACCGCTTTCGCCCATGAGAAGCAAAAGCTATGGGTTACTTCTCTCCCTTAATCCTAATCTACAGTCTGAGTTAGGATTGTAATTGCTTCATCTACTAAGAATGCATTGGAAAAAAACACAAAAGCTCTACCAATTCCTATAGAAACGTATCCCTTCAGTTCCGTATGTATTAATCTACTAAAAAATACCCCTCCCCCCTAAAAAAAAAAGAAGCTCTACCAAATCTTAAGTAATTCCTTTAGCAGCCCCGCCTCTTCTGTTCATAAAGCATACGGATTTCTCACCTGAGAACTTACCACAATAACTAAAAGTTGTACTAGATCTCAACTGTAGCTCTTATAAACCGATTCACTTCTTCCAAGTGGGATTCTAGTTACTCATTTGCTAAGAACTCGCCACAATAACTAAATGCTGTACAAGATCTCAACTATAGCTCTCAGAAACCGATCCACATCTTCCAAGTGAGATTATAGTTGCTCATTTGCTAAAAACTCGCCACAATAACTTAATGCTGTACCAGATCTCAACTGTAGCTCTTATAAACCGATTCACTTCTTCCAAGTGGGATTCTAGTTACTCATTTGCTAAGAACTCGCCACAATAACTAAATGCTGTACAAGATCTCAACTATAGCTCTCAGAAACCGATCCACTTCTTCCAAGTGAGATTATAGTTGCTCATTTGCTAAAAACTCGCCACAATAACTTAATGCTGTACCAGATCTCAACCAGTTCTTTTAGAAACAAATCCACTTCCCGTACGGATCGTAGTTCTTATCTGCTTGAAACTCACCACAAAACAATTAAATGTAGTACCAAATCTCAACCAATTGTTTATAAACCAATCCACTACTTCCACAATGGATCCTAGTTGCTCTTCATTCACACCAGATAGTCTACTGAAGTCTACTTTAATTCGATGGTATTCAAACTGTGAGACGCGAGACTATTGCAAGCGCGCATGCCCTTGCAATAGTCTAAATAATAATATAAGTTTTAGTATCAATAAATTACAATATCAGGTGATTATTTATAAAATTAGATTGTTACGACAATTGAGGGAATGCTAAACTATTTTATGAAAAAGGAAGACGCATGTACAAAAAGTTTGGAAACCACTATTTTAACTCTTAAATCACTGTCAAAAAAAGTGTAAACGCGACTCTTTCAGAAGTAAGATAAATATGTATTCAAAACTTCAAGGGTAAAAAATAAAAGAGGGATAAAAATGTGAATTATCAGGTTTTCTAAATTCTTCGAGAGCTATGAATTATGTAGGTTAGTTTTAGAGTCAAAACGGTCACGGATGCAAATATTTTTTAAGCGAAATTAGCAAATAACTTGTTACACTGCTGTTTAGTTAATATTCATTACAAGTTTTAGTTCTTTACCATTTAGATCCATGATTATCATAATTAAAATGTTTCTGTAAGTATAGTATCTCTTTTGCTGTCTTTAATAGATTTGTCCTTGAAAGGCAAAAGGTTCTTCTTCAATACCCAGTGGTGGTTGTATATCTTAGGCAGGTCAGAATTTTACCGCAGCTAAAATTATAATTTACTGCACTAAACATATATTTGAAATATATAATTTACTTTTAAAATGGGAAATTTAAGTTATTTCTTCTTAATATTAAGATGAAAATGAGAATGTTTCTGTTATTGAAAATGAAAGTAAAATAAAGTAGAATTACAATTAAGGATTTGAATTCATACATCAAGTGTAATGAAACAGTTACAGGTTAAAGGTAGTTAATGCTCATTTTACAATGGTATGGAATTGATTTTAACACCACTTTATCCCAAATTATTTATTATGTTCAAATTTGAAAATAGCCGTACTTTCTGGAGTATATTAAACCTACATAAACTAAACAGAATTTGAAATTTTTGAGTTTTTATATAAGGAAATTTAACCTGTCCTCCACATAGAACATTAGTAAGTAGGGAATAAAATTTACTCTTAGCGATTTTAGAGTTATCTTCATTAGTGAAAAGTAATTCCAGCCTACAAGATTTTACAAAGCATATATAATATTTCATTATTCTCTTTAAGAGTTCCATTTTTAGTCGAGTATAACACGAAACTTGGTAAAAAAAATCTAAAGCAAGCCTGACAAAGTATTTTAATGATAAGAACTGGTTGAGAGCGCTACGGTCTATTGTTTTATTACAGGAGGTCTAAGGAGGCCGAGACCTACTGCTTAAAACAGATTCCGAACGGCTATGAATATTCATGCGAGTGGTGAGATTCGAACCACGAACCACGGTACCGAAGAGATAATGAGAAATAAAAACAAAGCAAAATATAGAACTTAAAACAAGGGATTTTTATTATTACTAGCAACAGGTATATGATGTAACTAACATCTAACTTACACATATTTTTGGAGGAAGGTGTAAGATATACGCCTTAAAAATTTTAAAAATCAATGCTCTAAATCGTTTCATAATATCAATACGGATATGTTATTAGTTAATATAGTTTAATTAGCATATGACGGGATCAGTAAAATTTTTAATTTTCCAGAATTGTAAAGTACCCATATGAGGCAAGTGTAAAAACGGTTTGAGAATTATCTTGCAACAAAAAAATAATTGATGATTAAATTGAAAATTATTTACATAATATCTAAGTTCAGGGATAAAACGTATGAAAATAATGCAGACGATGTTTAAATAGTTTAAAATAAGAAATGATTAAATGAGATGGTTATAGGAATGACGTCATACTGCTATTTTCATCTACTGAAAATGTGATAAATTGATAAATTAAATCGCCTGCTCTTAACCGGGGAAAATAAGGCTTGAAATAATGGCATTAAACGCTCAAAAAGGGGTTAAGGAGTGGATTTCGAACGTTTTAAAGACGACAGTATTTTTCTCTGTGATATGACGCATATTTATGCCAATTTATTTTAGAATCGGATCCATAGTTTAGGAGAAGATAAACTTTACCCGCTTTGAATTTTGCTAACCCTAACTCATCAAGAATCCAATAAGGCGATTTCACGCAGCAGGGCACATCTCAACTTATGAAAATTCTGGCTTTAATTTCAAACAGAAGGGCAGTTTATTGTTTGTCTATTGGCTGTTGTAACCATGAAAATGAATAGGAAGGGCATTATAGTAGTTCGTGACGTTGAGGCAAATTGCTTTATATGAATGCCTTTATCCATTTCAGGTCCAACCGTTTCATAAATTCGAGAACAGGCGGATAGATATCTTAGGTTATTATCATATAGGGCAGAGGTGGGCAAATTCCGACCCTTTTGCTTACTTTATCCGACCCGTTGAAACCCGCATGGATGTTTGTAGCCGTTCGGAATCGGCTTTAAGCTGTAGGTCTCGGTCTCATTAGCCCTCGTGTTCAAAACAGTAGACCGTAGCGCTCCAAACCAAACCAAACCGACCCGTTGAAAAATCCTGCATGCAAATTTTTTAATCTCTTATATGCGATTTTGTTGAAATCAACAGTATTTGTATGCGTAGTGTAGATATAAATAATGAAAAATATATAAGTAATAGAGAATATTATAATTTGAACAGCTGTAACCATATCCCTACTTTAATGTATGCAACATACATACTCTCATAAAGCGTGTATTCGGCTTACTACATAGAATTAAAAGTGCACTCTTCTCACTCTTCGAGGGACGACAGACGAAAATAATTTGTATCGTTGAGATATAAATAAATACAAAAATAAAATCTTTCATTAACTGATTTATTTAATGACCATTAATTTAAATTAATGGATCCTATTTCTTTAAAAATTACGTGACATATTTTACTGGGCACAAATTGTTCGCATATACATCTAAGTAAGACAATTTTATATTACTATTATTTTTTATTAACTGTCCAACTTCTCTGTTCAAATGCTTTAAGATGATACGTATAGTGTTTTTGTCAAAAAAAAGGGGGGGGGGGCAGGGAACAAAACTCTAGCCAAAACATTCGCGTGTGCACAGAGTACGCGGTATAGTCCTCTGGCCCGGGAGACATTTTGAAAATTTCATTTTGGCCTGCGCTTAAAAGTATTTGCCCACCCCTGATACAAGGGATACGTTGTTTAATATTGTTTAATAATACCGATTAGGATTATGTAATTTCCTTAAAATAATCTCACAAAATGCCTTTTATATCGAAATTATACTGATGTGAAATCGAAACAACTTATTAACGCCGTCAAGCAAAACCTTACCACGGAAAAGTAAATTGAAATTACCGCATCTCCCTTTTCCTAAAGCCACAGACGATCGCAATTCACTGCTCCAGAAAACTATGTGAGATATCTTACAGACAAAAGAGGCACGAGACAGATTCCAGATGTGCTCTTTCGGCAAGAATTTCGTAGGAAATTCCGATGTGCTTGCATAATCTCGCCCCCAAAATGATGAACACATTCTCACGCGACTTCGGGACAAAAGAGGATTTTGTGTGCAGTCTTTGAAATATCGTTAGCAAACGACGGTTTAGAATATTACTCAGGGAAGCGGGATCAGTAATCTTTTAGAATCTGTGCGAGGCACACTTACTTGCTTTTGAAATATATGTCTCACCTCCAGGCGACAGTGAAAGTTAACATCGTTTCACATATTTTTTTTTAAATACACGTCATTATTTAAGAGAATTGTATCCTTATCCGCCATTGGGATCATATTGCTGATTTAGCTGTGCTGTTCCTTCAAAAATAAATTTTGTATCGTACGAAAAGCTTTCTTTGCTCCAGTCACAATAGGTCTCAATAATTACTAAAATGAGTTAAGTAACTAATATTTGTTGATTTATATACAATGATCACACAGCTAGTCATACGTGTTAAAAATTAAGTAATGACTAGACTGGAACTGGTTAAAAGTTTATTAACACTAAACATGCCATATAACGGGTCAAATGACTCATAAGGTATATGTAAAAAATGCGATGGGAAATGAATTAAAAATTCATATTCTTTGTATTTATAATACATAAAAGTTTACTTTTATGTCGTCGCATTTTCGTCGTATTTTCATCGCATATTTTACATATATCTTATGTGTCATTTGAGCCGTTATATGGTATGTTTAGTGTTAATGTTATACAATCAAGTTAATTCATACCACATTACATCGAAATCATATTATATTAAATTCAAAATTAATTCAAATCAGCAGGTACGTTCTATTGAAACCTATGCATGAGAAACATAGTATGAGAGAAATAAAATTGATTTATACCATGTACATGGAAACCACTGAGACGTTATAAAAAACTAAGAAATAATACAAATTGAAGTAAATCGTGCCGCGTTATATAGAATTTCAGAAATTAATAGCGTGTATATAGTTCAGACCTGTATAAAACCGCATTCTCAAAGTAACAAATGGGGGTTGATACTGTTAATAAATAAATTTTTAAAACAGAATAGCACTGAATACGTAAATTTTCACTCATTTCAATTTAAATTTATTGAATATAAAATACAGTTCATGTAATAAAATTATAAACAGATTAAGAGACTGGGATTCATTATTGTTTGCCCATTTTGGGGGAAATTTCATTCCAGGATAATTAGAATTGGGAATACCCCATAAACATGGCCGGTTCTAGACTGTTAGTCACCTGAATGCAAAGTAGTATTTACCCGCTACTTATCCCTGCATGCAAGATAGTATTTGTCCTCCCATTATCAATGCGTATACCCAGTAGATTATAGGCCGCCTGCATGTATGCACGCACTGTACAACTACTAGCCCAGGCCGTACCCCATAAATATCAACTACAAAAATTGTGAGAATAAATGCTGCTATAAATTAATTCTCAAGCCATGAGTTATTTGGATATTCCTGTACAAAAAACACTATAAGAATAAATGTGGAGAGCGCGTAATAAGAGAGCATTTGAGAGAATATTCATTTTAACACATTGTGTTGGTACATTTCGCAGCGGAATTGTGCCGGGAGCGGGCGTTTTGCTCGTAAATTTAGTTATTCAGTTAAATTTCAATAGATAGAAAATTATTTGATTTTAACCATTTCGTTATTTATATTCAAATATATAAACAAATATATATAAATAGACAAATAAATATATATATATAAATATACAAATCACACACACATATAGTATATATATATATATATCTATATATCATTTTCGCAAGGATAAATAAAAAGTTAATTTTAAATCTAAATTGATTTTTTTTTAATAAACCTTCCCGTTCTGAGGTTCCGAATCGACTGACGTAAAAACTAGATTTTATTAGTCTAAATTTTTCCAGAATCTATGTAGTAGACAAGAACATTCGGCTTCGTTTTCCTGTATATACAGTTATTTTTGTACCCACAAACAAACCATGTTGTTACACTAACCCGTACTAGTACGGGACCCTCGCTCAAGTATCAATCGTCAGAAAACGTACTAGTACGTGTCCCGCATACAATGTGTTAAACTGCGCTCAGTGCTTCTCTCTTTCTAGTATAAACTGTCTGCTTTAAGTTCTAATATTTCTTATTTAGAGCTGGTACTTATGTGGGTTATTGTGGATATTCGTAAAATATATCAACCTCAAGTGTCGACTAAAAATATAAAGTTGAATCACAGTGTCGTGCTATTAAAGATGAATGGAAAGTATTTTTTAACAGTTGTTATAGTTTTATAATAAACTGTATTGACACACTAAGTATTTTTTTTTAGTCCCGATCCAAAAAGAGTTATATCCCTCCGATCCACACCAACATTTGTCCTAAAATCGTCAAATCGTGAAGCTGTTCCTTATTGTTACATCTTGTCATATTGTGATTTCTGTTTCTAAGGGTTCACTCTCACATTGTAATGGCCTCTCATTTAAACAGAACCCAGCGAGAAAGTACGAATACTCTCTCCCCTTATCTGATTCAGCAATTCGCAAATTGACGTTGCTGGGTTACACGTCTTCCGATAACGGCGCCAATCAGTGTATATCTGCTGCATCCGTTAACCCGAAAGCAGTCCATTCGTGATTAGAATAGATTAAATATTCTGGATGGACTGGACCAGGTGCCCCGGGCAGCCATCTTAGTCCAATACCACCAAGTTTCCCACGGCTGTGTGCCCGAACCCCTTGGGGTCCGGTTTAAGTGACAGGCTCAGGTGTGTCTCTTGATGGCAAACGAGCAGAAAGTTCTTGTTTTTCTCGAGACCCTTCGTATGTGCCGATTCCTCAATTATTTAGTTGGCCTCACTTTTTCAGACTCGAGTCAAAATAACTTCGCGTTGTAAGAGAAGTGATTTTTATATCGTGATGTTCGTTTTTGGGAGAGGATAATGGAAAATTAGTCTTGGGATTGTGATATGTTACTATTTTTTCTTCAATTAAAAATTTTTGGCGATATTTCTTCTGATTATTTTCAGCTTTATGTCTAATAGTAATAACGATATAAATTTTGAATACGTCTGAATACCATTGGTGAGAAAAAATAACCTCTACTGAGCATCAACTATTTCTACTAAATTCGTAGAAAATGCATGTTAGTTACACGGACAAATGGTTTCCTTATGCCTTAAGGAGAACCATTGCTTGAAATATATGCCGGAGTAACACAATATACATTTGACCTCTACTTAACACGTTGACGGACACTTGCGTCTATAGCCGTCAAAGCGAAGTTATGTGGCATGACGGCAGTAGCCGTCCAAACCGAAACGGTCGTTTTTAGATACTACGAATATAGTGGCACAAATGTGCATTTACCGTCGTACAAGTAAAAGCCTAGTGTCATGTTTTGGAAGCAATTTTTTGGGTTGAATTTCGTTTTTCACCTGTTCCACGACTTGCAGCTTCAGTATGCACGTGTTTGTGAAAGGAGTATTGCGATCAAGTGTTCCTAATTAAAGGTGCTGAATTAATCAAAATGAAGTTTATTTAAGCAGAAAGAGTAAAACTATATTTCTAATATTCTAAAAATTACAAAAACGTATAGTGTTAATTTTCGAACTTCACTTGTTCCTACTGTCCGTCAGTGTGTTAACGATGTCATTGAATCCCTGTAGAATTCGTTAAAATAAAGATTCACCTTTTGAAGTACATAAAACAGATTTTAAATTCATAAACACTAAATATTATTTTATAGAAAGTAATTAATCACATTTCTTGTATGAATTAATATCTATGTGTCTTGTTTATTACACCCATCAAAAAGAAATCTGCAAGGAAGTCAAGAATAAAGCAAAATGTCGTTCGATAATAAACTATATTTTCAGTTAAAAAAATAATAAATTTTCACGACATTATCATATTTATCATAACAGGTAAGTATGTTAAAAGAAATATTTTTGAAATGTCCAAAAATATTTGAGAAATAGGAATAAAAAATATGATATTACAGGGAGAAGTTCATAATACAGTGATTCAACTCGCATGTATGTATATGCAATAAGACGAATGCCTACGACGGATGGTAGCAGTCATGACCATAAAAATGACACCATTTTAATCAAAGACCTTTATTATCAGAACGTTTGGTGGACGGGTTTCCGCTTCATTATAGGGACAACGCAAACTGACGCATCAGCTAACAGTAGAAATCTAAGTAAACATCTAGGTAGAAAGTTAGGTCGAAATGTGTGCCAAAAATCTGTCTCCCATAGCGTGCATCTTCTTTTTGTTCGGGAATTTCCTAAATTGGCCCCTAGAGCACTATAAAGTTTTAATTGGTTAGAGCCACTTCCCTGAAGGCATGAACTGTAGCTTCAGTGGTCAGTTTAAGGGTTAAAAAAGGAGAAAGCAACGATACTCAGGGTTTTTGTTCTTGACGTTAGATTTGAAATCCCCTGAGAATTTTCTCCGGCCTTAACGAGGGCTTTCGTCTATAAATTTACTTCGGTATCTTTGAAATCTCACATTACGGGAAGTTTCGGGACAGTATATTCCCTAAGGAACCGTCTTCGCTGTTTCACTTTTCCCTACACACACACTTAACTCTCTTGACCACATTAAATGTTTTGCGTATATTTTTCAATTTTTTTTTCTTTTCTACTAATTTACATTTGGTGCAATAGCCCACGAGTTCCTATTGTTGCATCAAGACTGTAGCTATTCGGAATAGACTATTACCAGTACCTTCAAGTTTAATCATTCAGAGCAAAGAGTTGATTAAGTCTCCAAACAGAACCAATTAATATCACAAATTTTTAGCCTTGGTGCTTCCATTAACCGTGATTATTAACTATTTATACAGTTTTTTAAGAAATAAAAATTATTTTTTGTCTCATTTCTTAATATTGAGACAGCTATAAAACACTTTCAGTAGTGCGTTATTATCATTTTAGATAATACAGAGATTAGTCTTTTTTAGATACATTTTGTACTGAGTAATTCAAAGGTTTGAAAGATATAAAGTGGAAAACTGCGTTAAATATAATATATCGTATAAAATTCATTTCATCGTATATGGCTGCACTTTTTAAGCTGTTTTAATGCATGTCCTTTTTAATATTTTTTTTTCAATTCCAGATATTAGATATGAAATAATTCTATAAAATTAAATATTTTAGTATAAATAATTTATCTTATGATAAACATAATACATATGCAATGACGTATTTGATGTAGTACTTGTTTTAAGTATAAAAATATTAATGAAAGAAAATAAATTTTTACATCCATGTTTTTACTGCATATCAAATTGAATCTTGTTGGAATATTTGATATTGTTGGACGTACGACATCTTAAGTGTTTGACAACATTTTGAATAAGCTTCAAAATTGAAAATATTTCATATAAATATATAGTACTCAAGGGCATGAAACTATATGACTATGTTTTGTTAAAGTTATGTGTGTAATTTAAATTGTCACTACCCCCTTCTAGGGTCTTGAGCAATAGTTTAAAAAGCGTTAGTCTGTAGAAAAAAGTTCTTTGAAAAGTCTTTTTGTACTACTCTTTCCGTGTTGACAAGACAGAAAAGTTTGGGAGAGAAAATTATTAGTCTAGACACTATTAATATTTGGTTAGTAAGATAAGATAGGACTGAATTAAAAAAAAAAAAAATTTGATATTTTAATACAGTCGCTTTGTACATTCCTTTAGTATCATCATTACGCACATTAATGCAGATGCTTGTTTATGGTCATTTTAATGCCTCGTATGAAGTTTTAATTTCATTATAAATAATAAATTTGTGAAAAATTCATAAAGCTTATCATATGTTTTCAATCTCTTATTTTACTGATATTGGATTAAAAACAATTTTCACAGTTATAATTTTTCTGAATTACAAATTAAATGAACGCGTCTGCTTTTGTTCTACATTTTGCCAAAACCACACATGCGTAGTAAAGCACCCTTTTTCACGCTCCAGAACTTTTATGTCTCTGCATAGTGTCACATCGGAACTCGTATTGTTAGGCAATACCGCCGTTCATTTAAGCGTAATTACATCATTGAAAAGTTCCTGACGATTGCACTGAAACGAATGAATTCCGCAAGCAGCTTCCGTCAACACCTAGCTGGAATTCATTTAATCAAATTCATGACGGCACCTAAACCATCTATCACCCCGGAAGGCAAACAACGACGATAACGGACGCCACTTTTTCCGTAGGGGTGGGGTGGGGGACATCTCCCAACTACTGCCAATCGAGAACAATTATAACTGAGGTGTCTATTCCCTCCCTCCCCTGACTACTTTGTGACTGCACGTGCGATATCGCGTTCCCCACTTCAGCCTCTTGTGTGTGCCTTGAACCTGAATTTTAGTTTTAGAAGTAAGCGGAGTGTGTGTGGGGGAATGTGACATCTTCCTGTATTTTAAGTGCATACATACTGGCTTGTGGATTACCCGATTGTGTTTCAGCTTGCTTCGATGTCAAAATGGAAAATCTATGGGAGTCTGTACTCCAAGTGCTGGAAAAGGTGGGATATTTTTATATTTATTAAACACGGCCGTAATATTCAGTTTGTAACGTGTAAAAATCTTTCATATATCATGCACTCAATCTAAAACTCTTGCACTAAGCTTTCCCTGTTCAATTTGAGATTTTAAATGTGAGAATTTTGACACTTTTTTTACGTTAATAATTAGTAGAACTATTAATAATTATTATAGTTCTACTATAATAATTATACACCATTAAAATACCGTAATTACAATCAGTTAAAAGTATATTAATTAAAATATGTAATGAGTGGTGCCATTTATTGCCTACAGTTACAACTATTTGTCATACGCAATAATTTTTTCTCTTTGAAATATCCCAGTTTCAAAATCATTTTATTTTTAATAGCTAATTTTTTTTACTTCATTAAAATATGTAAATCTTTATTTTACTTTTACAAAATTTTTAAGAAGTTAGTATTTTTTCTGTTATATGTTGGCGTGATTTTTATTTTCAATAATTACAAATTCGCCATGTTCTGTCAAATTTGTTTTTATTTCCCAACTGCCATTTTTTAAAGAAAAAAGTTATCGTCATACGTTTTGTTGTTTAAAATTTAATTTTTATGTATGTAAAACATTATTACTAAAAGACATCCAATATCGGAAATGAATTATCAAGGTCAGAACAGTACATATATATTACTCTCCGCAGTATTTAGAAATTTGACTCCTACATTAAAAAAGTCGTGAAATTGAGAATTATGCGACGGCTCACGGGCAACGCAGTGCACTTACTGGACATTCAGCTATTAATAAACTGTTATAATCGTCAACAATCTGAAACATACGAGATTTGTTCAGCGTTTCTATTAACACGTTTGTAACACTATAAATCCAACACAGGAACAAAAATGTCTACATTTAACAAATTACATTTAATTATTAATATATTTACACATATTTACAGGTTTACTTAATATTTAACATTACTAAAAATGCAGAGAGCAGGAGGCCCTCGCACACACCAGCACAACACCTAACGGAAAACTAACAGTCTGTCCTTTTCCACTAAAACAAAAGGTGCGCGCGCAGATGGCCGCTGCGCGCTGCCACAATCTTCCCCTCAACCATCGACTAATGTCCTCATGTCGATGGGTGCAGTCTAGGAGATCTTCTGACTGGGGTAGAGTCTGGCTGTTGATTACTTTCAGCAACTGGACGACCTCTTCTTTTCAGGGGCAACATTGGGTTGCTCTGCCCTTGCCCTCTATAAGGTTGGAGGCATGATGAATGGTATTTACCTATGGGAGTAAAAGGATTATTTTGGGCAGCAATCAAATAAGATGTAGGAGATTGTACTTTATAAATAACATATGGGCCATCGCGTCGTGGCATAAATTTAGCTGTTCTTTCGGATTTGGTTTGACTTTTGGGGTGGAGAGTTACCCACACTTTATCACCTGTTTTGAATTGAGGCGTTTTTCTGAAATGTTTATCAGCATAACATTTATTTTTATCCTGTTTCAGTTCTATATCAGACTTCAACTGATTCATATAATTTGCCAAACGTTTCAAATAAGGCGTTATCTCAGGCACGAAGTTGTCATTTGAGATAATAGCTCGAAGGTCGCGAGTAACATCGTCTGTTGTTCGAAGCTCTCTTCCGAACATAAGAAATGCTGCTGTTTCACCTGTTGTGTCGCATCTTGCTGTGTTCAGGGCAAAACGTATGGTTGGGAGTTTCTCACTCCAAATAGTGTGGTTACCTTTGACAAGGATTGCCAATCTTGGTTTTAAGTCTCGGTTCTTCCTCTCCACCGGGTTTGCCTGTGGGTGATATACCGGGGTTAACACCTGATCTATATTAAGAAGATAACAAACTTGCTGCATCACTGAACTAACAAACTGACTTCCATTGTCACTTATTATTCTTCTTGGGAATCCATAACGTAAATAAACTTCTTCTATCAGGGTGATAGCACATTCCCTAGCTGTAGCATGTTCTAATGCGAAAAGTTCAGTCCATCTAGTAGCGCAGTCTTCTACTATAAATATCCATTTTTTACCATCAGGACTCTTGGGTAATGGTCCAAATAAGTCAATTGAAATTGATTCAAAACGTTGGTTATATACAGGTGTTTGTAGCAAACCTGAAGGTTTCTGATTACTAGCTTTAAATCGGCAACAATCTTCACAATTCTTTATGTACTCTGTAATGTATCTACGCATGCCAGTCCAGTAGTACCGCTTCGCTATCTTACTAAGTGTTCCTTCTACACCATAATGTCCCGCCATTGGGGCATCATGATATTCTTTCAGTATTCTTTCACATTCATGCTTTGGCACTACTAACTGGGCTTCTTCTGTCTCTGCTTCTGGTGAATATCGGTATAAGACTCCTTGATTCAACAAATATCCCCGATTTAACCAATTTGTAAAATTTTCATCTTTAGCAGGACTCTCAAATGATTCAATGATCTTTTTAAGGTCTGCGTCCTTAAGTTGTTCTTCTCGTAATTCTCTGGGACTTCGTGTTGGCATATCAATGGCAATTTTGCAGAATTGGCAACATTCTTCAGCGTGTTGGCAGAAAGGTCTTGACAAGAGATCTGCCACAACGTTGGCTCTTCCAGGTATGTATTCCATCTTTGGGGCAAACGACTGGACTTGCAAAGCCCAACGAGCAAGTCTTCCAGTTGGAGACTTTTAAACTCATTAGCCAACGAAGAGGTTGATGATCTGATGTCACTGTTATATCTTGTCCCTCGATGTATCCCCGAAATTTATTTAGGCCCCAAACCACTGCCAACGCTTCTCGTTCTGTGGTTGTATAGTTCCGTTCTGCATCGTTTAATAGTCTGCTCGCATATTCAATAGGGTGCTCCTCAGCTCCCTCACCTTGCAACAGCACTGCTCCAAGCGCGTAGTTGCTAGCATCGGTTCGCAAGATGTATGGCTTATTTGGGTCATTTTGTCGTAGAACAGGAGGACTAATCAGATGATGTTTTAGGGTTTTAAATGCGTTTTCCTCTTCTTTTCCCCATTTCCAAGGGCTATTTTTCTTCGTGAGATTACTTAAGGGCCTTGCTATGTCAGAAAAGTTCGGTACAAATCTTCTATACCACGAGCAAGTTTGCAAAAAGGATTGGACTTGCTTTAAATTACTGGGAGGTGGTAAATTTTGAATGGCGGCAACCTTATCTGGGTCAACTTCAAGACCAGAATTTGTAATGTAGTGTCCCAAGTATTTCACTCGGTTACAGGCGAAATTACACTTCTCTCTGTTAGCATGTAATTTAAACTCACGCAATTTTGATAATACTTTTCCTAAATCATCAATATGCTTCTCGAAAGTTTCAGATAAAATTATTATGTCATCTAAGTACGACAGAACCAAAACATCATTCAGGGAGTTTCTGAAGTTATCGATTAGTCTTTGAAATGTCGCCGGAGCATTTTTAAGCCCAAAAGGCATGCGGCAATATCTGTAAGTACCAAAAGGGCACACGAAAGCTGTTTTATCTCGGTCAGTGGGATTTACCTCGATTTGGTGATATCCGGATCTTAAATCTATCGTTGACATGTAAGGAGTGTGTTTAGCTTCATGGAGCAAATCATCCATTCTAGGCAGAGGGTATTTATCCGTTTTTATAGTGGAATTCAACTTTCTGTAGTCCACACAAAGGCGAAATTGACCATTAGGTTTTGGAACTAGCACCACTGGTGAGGCATACGGTGACTCACATTCTTCAATTGTGCCATTGGCCAAAAGATTCTCTAACTCTTTCTTAAGAATGTCCTTCTTTAATGGAGACATGCGATATGGTGGCATAGCTACAGGGAGATTATTACCAGTGTCTATATAATGTTTAATTCTAGGTGTAGGCTCTTCCCCTGGCTGAAAGATATCCGTAAACATTTCTAACAGTTTACATAATTGTAACCTTTCCTCGGCAGATAAGTGACTGCCTTCAGTTTCTTTCAAAACGAAAATGTTCAGCTCAGGAGACACAATAATTTTATCGGATGATATAGTGCTAATGTTTTGCGAATTACCTGAGGATTCGAAAGAGTTTTTATGTGGCACACAAGCTGGTATAAATGTATCTTTCTCAAAATTGAATTTTTTCCTAGGATTACTGTTGAAATACCATTTCCTGTTCTGAGTATCCAAGCTAACACCAGCTTTGGATAAAAAATCAGTACCAAGGAGAGTTCGATTGTCCTTAGCTGTAGGTAATACAAATAGTGTAGTAGGAATTCTTTTCCCTAACAATTCAATGTCTATTTCGGTATTATAAACTTCAGAGAATTTCGGCACTCCGTCCGCGAGTGTTATATTTAAATTCACTTTACGAAAAATTACCCCTTGTTCTCGGAGGAGGTTATACAGGGTTTCTCCAGCAACAGTGTGGCTGGCTCCAGTGTCAGCACATGCTAAACCCCACATACCATTTATTTTAATCTTCATTAACATTGCCTTGGGTTCTTGTATCGCACACGTTTGAAATTTCAAGCAACTAACCTGGGCGGAATCAACTTTAATGTTTGGGGAACACGTAGGGCATTTTGCCTTTATGAAACCAGGTTTCCCACAGCCATAGCAGCTAATAGGTCTTTCGTTAATTTTATTAACAGTTCTATTCGTTGAGTATTTATAATTAACACTATTCTTAAAATTTCTTAAATTGTTACTCGGCTTAGAATTTTCCATTCTATGTTGTTCATGGTTCGTGTTTCTACCTTTTAAGTTTCTACTTTCTTCATAAGCATCTAGCTTATCAACTAAAGCAACTGGATCGCTCAATTCACTCCAGTGATCTAAAAAATGATCTTTGTAATCCGGAGGACACTTCTTTTTGATTTGATCAGAAATTATTAGATCTTTTAACTGATCAAATGTAGTGATATTAAGCTCACTGAGCCAACCTTCAAAATATTTTCTCAAATCATAGAAATAATCTCTCCACGTGGAGTCTGGATTTTTTCTGTGTTGGACGAAAAATTGTCGGAATTTCTCTGCACTCATCTTGAATCGACGTAATAAAATTTTTTTTATTTCCCCATATTCCGGTGGTTTATCCGGAGAATCCGATTCTATAGCAATTAATTTTGAAATTTCAATAGGTAAAAGCCCGATCAAATATACCACCCATTTTGATTCTGGTATTTTCAAAAATGACAGTTGTCTCTCGAAAAGGTTTAAAAACGTACTAATGTCATCTACCTTCGGGTCAAACTGAGGGATTAACGCTTTAATTTCAAATTTAGATACATCCGTATCACTATCGGTAAGAACGGTTCCTGTTTTCCGAAGCATGATTTAAATTTTGTAACTTTAGTTTCTCTAATTCAAATTCCATTTGCCGTCTTTCGGTTTCTGCTTCCTTTTCTTTTACTTCGGATTCTTTTCTGGTGCTAATGATTGTATCCAACAATGTTTTTGTGAATTCTTCGTCATATGAAGTACATCCGGTTATAACATCTTTAATTTTTATTACTGTGGCGTCGGGTTCCAACTCGATGCCTAATTCTGCGGCCAAAACCAAAAGGTCGCATTTTTTACCTCTAGCAAGATATGCCATTTTTATTCTTTTCAGGCCAAACTTAAAATTAATGGTAAAACTCAATTACTGCGAGAATGGCTCATTAGAATGACATAATATGCATACATCTGATTAATCAACTAAACTATATTATTCCGATTTGAAACCGGAAGTATCAATAAATTTGAAGGAATAAAATAATACTTCTTAATTATACAAATATTTCAGATACATAATATTTCTATTAAAAAGAATCATCGATGGAAAATTAAATAATAAGCAACACAAAAAAAGAACATTAACTTGAGCAATATCTTTTGTTATTAATACAAAAATCCAAATTAAATTGAACTTGCACCAATATTCAACACTGAAATATTAACTATCTTCATGAATTCTTAATCAAAACAATTGAAATTAACAATATCCATAAGTCCTAATAATAAAAATGTTAAGAAAAATAAAATTCAAAACTTGGACCGAAACACAAACTATTCAAATTTCAATCTTCAGGCACTAAAGGAACTGGCATGCGGTATTTAAATTTGATCTGGATGATCATAATAAAACAAAACGAATTCAGGGTGAATTCAAATCAGAAACTCTTCTTCATTTGTCAGGATGACAAAATTAATAAAGTTCCTTGAGTGCTTGTCAAAAAGAAAAGAAATCACTTATCTGTGGTCATGTCTTCGGCTTCGTGTTTCGAGCCACGGGTTGGGCGCCAATCTGTAACACTATAAATCCAACACAAACTATCTACATTTAACAATTTACGTTTAATTATTAAGATATTTACACATATTTACAGGTTTACTTAATATTTAACATTACTAAAAATGCAGAGAGCAGGAGGCCCTCGCACACACCAGCACAACACCTAACGGAAAACTAACAGTCTGTCCTTTTTCCACTGAAACAAAAGGTGCGCGCGCAGATGGCCGCTGCGCGCTGCCACAAGTGTCATTTGATGACACCTTTAAATGATATATGCATTACAAAAAATAATAAACTGTTATTTTAAATTTAATGATTTATTTTTATATTATAAAAGGAGGGGAAAAGTTTAGCATAAAGCAATTTACATAATAAATAATGATCAAAAATAATGTATATAATTATTATATTAGCAATTAAAATTGAAACAACCAGTCATGCGTTTGATAAGACTAACAGGGTAATTAATTACATGCGTACTACTATAAAATCATTTAAATGCTCATTGCTATAATTTCTTGAATATATATGTAAGGAAAATTCTCAGGGGTTTTTCAAAACTTAAATCAAGGACTACAAATTCCCGCGTCATTTTGAATTCCTCTTTTAACCTCCTAACCTAAATTGACCAAAAAAAAAAAAAATATATATATATATAAAATTTTAAAAAATGATGCTTGCATCGCTAGAAAAATTCTCTATCCCCTTTTTAAATTTCCTCTCTCCTTTTAGAAATCCTTTCCATAATTATACGCACAAGTTATTTTAATCTTTAATCTTAAATCTTATTCTTAACTTTTAGGGCCTTATTCCTAATATATTTTGTCATTTTATAAATGTTGTTGCAATTCAAAGATGGACACCTAGTAAAGAATCGAATATCTTCCAACAGGGGATTCGGCCTTCGGCCTAGGCACCCCGTTTAACCATCACCATCTGATCTGATCTGAAATTGACCACTGGGGCTACAGTTTACGTCCTCGGATAAGGGGCCCGACCAATTATAATCCTACGTGGCCCTAGCGTACAATTTAGGAAATTTCCAAATAAAAAGGAGATACACGATAGCGGAGACAGATTTTTTTAGAGATATTTTCCCACAGTTATTGACCCAGGTGTTACGTGTCTTGTACATAGAACTTAATGCTAGTTGACCCTTCAGTTTGTCCTGTTCCTATGATGAAGTGGGAACCCGTCCTTCAACGTTATCTTAATAAAGGTCTTTAGCTGAAAAGGTATCATTTTTATGGCCAAGACTGCAACCCCCTATCGAGAAGTTCGTCTCATTACATATATATTGCCAAAAGTTAAAAAAAAAAAAAAAAAAAAAATCACTTAGAAATAATATTCTAGTTTTTAAATGGTCACTGTTGAAAAAATAAAAGTAAACATTGTTAAAATGATTTCTTCCCAAAATTCCCGGGTTTATTCTCACCTCTTCAAAATTCCGGTTTTTTTTTACATCTCTTCCCACAACACTTATAGGACTCTGAAAGCTGTCCTTGAGGAATGGTACAGAATACCTTTTCTGACGCTTCAAAAATCATTATCATCCTGGAAATTACGGTTCGCAACATAGTTCAGAATAAGGGCTATCAAATGGAACTTTTCAAACACAAGAATTTTATTTAATTTAGTTTTGTGACTACAATATACATCATCTAAAAATGTGTGAACAGCCTCCGTATTTTTCAGATTTGTCAGATATTAGTATTTTGACCGAGGATATCAGCTATGGAAAAGGAAATTACTAGCAGAACAAAGTAGATTAACTGCTATAGAAGCTTTACAAGAGTGCAATGTAGAAATTTTCCCGAATATCCATAAACTTTTAAAAATTTTAGTCACTTTGCCAGTTACAACATGCACAGATGAAAGATCGTTTTCAACTATGAAATATGTAAAAAAATATTTGAGAAACAGTACATCAGAAATGCGTTAAAATGGACTCTGCTTGCTGTATATCTATAAAAATATTCCTGTAACTGAAGATGAAGTTTTAAATATTTTACAAAAACAAAAGCGGAGAATAAATATAAATTTGTAAAAACTAATATGAATAGATTTTTTCATTGCATTGTAATAGAATATTTTTAACCTTTCTTTTTAATTGCAACTGCTCTTTTCAATCCTTAAACGGTATTTTATCCATTTTCAATGATACAGGATTCTATCAATTCTGGTAAGTAAAAAATTTTGTTTTCATACTATCTCTATTATTTTTCTTAAATTGCCACATTTTTCTAATTTTTATAACTTGGTAAAAATTATATCAGTTCATGAATAGTTTTACAACGGAGAAATTAGATTGATATAATGTATTCTTTAGTTTTTACATATTTAAGTGTTAAATTTAGTTTAAAAAACTGACTTTACAAAAAGGGGGGGGAGCTCAAGCCCTTTCTGTACATTCCATATGGATGGCCTTGTGGCAATGACAATATGCTTTCCTCCCAAATTAATTTATGGGTACGCCACTGATTGGCCGACACAACACCACGGTATTGTCGACTTGTATAGGTACATCCTATGAGAGAGCGACACGAATACTACCTAGAGCAGAGATGATGAACGAAT
>JAGEOH010000864.1:2500-7500 GCA_032207245.1 Pardosa pseudoannulata | reverse complement strand
AGTTCATTTCTGATAAGGCCTGAGTGGCTTTTTTTTTTTGTCTGCCTGTTAAATAAATAAAATCTAGTAATATGGTAAAAATCGATATAATAAGAATGTAATTAAGACCAATCTATCAGATTTTAATTCAATTTATGTCTATTAGGATAGTAGAAATTTCTCTTTAAACAGAATGTAGGGAATATATGAATTTTATATATTTGTCATTGCAGTAACTGATTTTCTACTATAGATATAAAAGGATTATATATATTAAGATCATGCAATACTCGTCATTAATTACTGAAATGTTTGTAGCATAGTAAACTAATCTATTTTCATTCTCTGCTTAATTTATATGTATCAGTGCACCAAACTCTTCTTGAATCAATTTTGTCACAAACTGTTGTTCGTCATGAACAAATAAATGTACCCGATTTAGGATACATTTACCCGAAATTGGACTCTTTTTATAGTGTTTTTTATAATGTTGTTTGTCGATTTTCATGCATTTGGACATATCCACATAGCTACAAGATTTATTTTGAAACTGTGTTCCTACTTTCCTATCCCTTCTAAATAAAATTAACGTATTTATGTTTTATATATTTAAAACAGCAGACCATAACAGCAGAGGCCATTAACGATTTCTTGATTCAACAATTTAACACTCTAAGCGGTTCTCACGTACAATTCCGTCAAACCGATGAAACCTTCAAACTTGTTATCACGTACAATTTTCGACCTCTGTAAATGGATGCAATGTTTCTGCCAGTCTTTTCTCCCACGGTGTTTTTCGGTAGGACGGTCAGGTCAATTGTTTAGTAACGGCACAATTCTTTCACTGGCATTTAATGAGAGATGCACCCCTACCCCCTGAAGCACAAAGACGCTGATAGCTTTTCATGGCTTTGTAAATCTTTATTTCGAAGTATTTCTTTAACTGTTGTATCTCTAATTGGGCCACTTAAATATCTTGGATGACTTTCTTAAAAAAATATAAATAAGTCTCTTAAAGACTATTTTTATTTGTACTTTTAGAATAAATTATTTCTTGTGGGATGATCTTCGAGACTTGACGAGCTTTATGTGTATTAAAAATTAACAATCTATAATATCTATTTATATATCTATTTATAACCGGAAGTAAAGGGACAATAACGAGGGTGGGTTTTCCGTATTCCATTCTAGTCGACAAAGGGTAAAGTACAAAATCATAGAATACTTTGGCCACTGACACAATAAACCTTTAGCGTATTTTTGGAGACTTTTTCTTCCTCGTGTGTTTCACTTGGAGGGTTAAAGACGTATCATTTGCTTTAAGCTGTATATATGAGGTCGTACATACTTTGTACAGGAGTTAAGGCTTCTGTTTGCCTATTACTCATGCTCAAGTAAGTCCTTGTAATTTAGAAGCAGGGAATAGGCAGAAGACCAATAGGCTTGTCCTACCACACCCAGAGGTATTGATTGAGAACTTGGAGGACATTCTGGCAACGAACATATTTTACTTGTTAAAGTCACATTTAACAAACACGACAGATCTTAGGCATGCACAGGTTACGAGCTCACAACCCTTGACCTGCCACCTCCAGAGGTATTGATTAAAACTTGGTGGAAATTCTGACAACGAAGATATTTTACGTAACAAAGTCACCTTTAACAAACATGGCTGATCTTAGGTTTCGGGCTCCAAACCCACTCCCTTCAGTTACTAAAGCGTTGTATTTGCTGACAGAGATACAGCTGCTCATATTAGATCAGTATTATTTCTATATTAAATTATGGAATAAAACTTTAATTTTCCTGATGATATAGACAGCTCTTAAATGGTTGTTCCAACTAGGCTATTTGACCGAGACAATGTGTCAGTTTTTTTGGATGGAATTTTCAGTTGGAGCCCACCTCGATATTTCTCAAGCATACTGCACTCTTGCTTTTTCCGATGTTACTAACGTGTTCCTGAAGTTATTTTTTGTTTAACCAAAGACTCTTAATTATCAAAACTAATCTGCGTTACCAACTATAGGTTGAATTATAGGACTAGAATTGAAATAAACTATTCGTATAATATTAATGAGAAATTACGTAAGATCGAATAATAAAAAAAAGACTGTGACTTCCATTACTTCCGGTACTGATTTCATACTTATAGTCCAGACTCCAACCTACATACACCCCCGATAGTTTCCTTCCTCTATAACTGAAAGTCTACAACTGAAACCGTCCTTTACAGTAATCACGAAGTAATTAGATTAAAATTTCCACATCGCTTTTACGGGATTGAAACCTGAGAATCCTCGTACTGAAACCCTTGTAACTGATTACTTCACTCCAGATACTCTGGCCGCAAAGGGTTTCAAGCGGTATTATAATAATGTCCATAAACACACAATTCTTAATTTTTATTTAAAAAAAAACATTTTTATGGCATCAACTTGTAAATCTAAACCATTCTCGAATGAAATTAAATACATGCACAAAATGTCATGAAAATGAATCCAACCCTTTAGGAGGAGTCCTTTCACAAACACATGGAAGAATTTTACATATAAAGATATGCATTATTTATTTATTTCTATTACAGTACTAAAACAGACAAAGCACGAGCTCTAAATAATTTTAAATTGTATAAAAATTATATACCATTATTTATAAGTTGTTATACATAAATAGTTTGTATCTTTAATCCAGTTATATACCACTTTGAACAATAATTCAAGTTATAAATAACAAAAAAGTTAGAAAATAAATAATTATGTAAAATTATATTTGCAATTACATCTATATATTTCCAATTGCTATTGGCTTTTACCTAATTTATGACATATAACTGAAAGCAGTATATAACGTTATTAGGCTCCGTATACCTTTAAAAATAATAATGGTAAACAATACCCATATCGAATTTTATTCCGTTCAATAAAGAAGAAAATGCTTTCCTTTACAGATAAAGCGATGGTATTTCCGGGCAATCATTCCAAGCTAACGGAAATAAAATAAAAAGGAGTAGAATTACATACTCATTTTCTTTTATGTTATTTTCTATCAATAAATCGACACTTGGAACTAATTGTCAGTGTATTGTGAGGAAACAAATCAGTCTGACTTCACAAAAACATTTTTTCACTCAGTACCAGTTCCTTCAATCACTCACTAAGATAATAAAGTGGGCATTTCGATTTCCTTTATTACTGGATCGAGTTACAATTACTTGCGTGTACATGACCAAATCTAGAGTGTTGATTTAAGGGAAAGTGTTTGTAAGTGGCAGTTAATAAAGAAATAAACTATTAGCATTAAAACTCGATAGTTAGGCAACAACAGCCAAATATTTGAAGTGTATATCTAATTAAATAACCCACATACACATCTAACTCAAGGGTTTATGGATATAAAAGGTTAGGCGGGTATTGAAAACCTTTCGTCATTATTCATTTCAAAATTATACACAGGTTTATTGACTTAATTTAATTTTTTTTTTAGATATTTTTATTCACTTCACAATTTAATTTATGTAAACGTGTAGTTTGAATTTAATATATTATAGATTTCCTCTAACTTTTTAATACTAGTGTTGGAACTTTAATAGAGGCAACTATTTATTTACATGGAATAAAAAAAATGATTTATGTCACCATGTTTTACAGTCCTTCTAGATATTCGTTCACATTGTGTATAACTCTTTTCCAGCTATGTGGAAATAGCAGAACACCTATAACAGCGACTGTTCTGTTAATAGTTCGAATGGACAGGTCAATCGACGCAAGAATCTCTGGAACAGTTCTAAAGAGAATACCACGAAGTGGTTCCTTCATCTTGGAAATTAAGACAAAATCACAACGGCTTACACCTCGAGAGTAAGATGGATGGTAAAGCACTTCCCAGCCCCATCATTGATTGAACAAATTAGTCACAGCTTGTGCTGTTTGTGGCCGAGCACTGTCATGCAAGATGATAGGGGCGTTCTGCAGAAAATGTAGAATTTTCCCATGCCCAGGTGTTTCTTCAGAATGTGCAGCACAGTCGTATGCGCAAATCCTGATTGTCGGACAAGATCACGAATCGTTTGCTGACGATCACCGTCCATTAGTACAACAACAGCTTGTATTTTTTCTTCGCTTACAATAGTAAGATCTGGCCAGTGCATGCATGCCACATTTTGGCTTCATTCATTGAAGGCTTTTACCCATCTTGGTACAGTTCTGTCCCCTCAAGCCTCTTGAAGCCATAGTTGAAATTGTCCTGTTATACGACCACTGGCACATTTAATATTTATTTTTCTTGTAGTGAAAGCATCCTGACAACACTTTACACTTCAAGCTAATACAAAGATCAGTTCTTCGCCTCACTCCGCATTTTTATAACGTAGGAAGTACGATTCCTTTTGCTGAGGGGAAAGGTATGTATATAGCTCATGTGTGGTATACATGCTATTCTTTACTTTTGTTGCGTAGAGTATTTACAGCAGTATTGCCCCTATTAAAGTTCCAAACCTCCTATGGTTGCAATAATTATATATTCTTTTAAAATATTCTATTTGTATTTGTATTTTGTATTTCTAATAAACATCTGAACAAGGTTATATCTTACTCGTGTGAAATGCTGAGGGTTACCTAACATTCCGCAATACATGTTTTGACGACTGTATCTATGCTAGAAAATACTGAACATATATACGGGTACACGTGTAGGGCCATAACTTTCATTGCAGGATTTCTTTGATGCTATTCCCGCAGTAAGTCAATCAATATTAATCAACTATAGGAATCTACTTTATGTTGTAGGGTCTGTCAAACCATCTGTAGCAAAATGATTAGTATAAACTAATAAATCAGGAATACATATGACAGTATATGGTCTTATAAATGTAAGTCTCATAATACATACATAAATGCATGCATATATATATATATATATATATATATATATATATATATATATATATATATATATATAATATATATATATAATATATATATATATATATATATATATATATATATATATATATATATATA
>JAGEOH010000863.1:12500-25533 GCA_032207245.1 Pardosa pseudoannulata | reverse complement strand
TTTCAATTTTTAAAACACATAACTAAAAGAAATGTATACCGAAAGTCGGCAATCTTAATTAACAATAGGTGGAATGCAGATTGATATCTAAAAATTGGATAAATAAAAATGGCGCAATTGAATTGAAAATCAAAGAAATATACCAAATTAATATTGGTAAAACGAAATAAATAAAAAGTGCATAGGAAGAGAACAATTATATTACCTGAAAACAAAATATTTCAGATAAATTAAATTTATCTAAAAGGTTTTAAAACTTATAACACGTAAGGAAAAGAAATATCGGCTTGACTAAAGAACTGGGTTCCCCAGCCAACCTGGCGATAATGGTTTAAGTATGGTCGCCTAATTTTTTTCTCCTGATATCATCGTGTCCAAACAATCTATATCTATATTATAATTTGTATGATATTTGCAACTCTTTTCTTATATATTAAAAGGGCGCAATGCTTAAAATAATTAGATATAACAAACCATTAATGGTTCAGTATGGCTTATTTTTAATAATTTGGAGCTGTTCCGTTTGTAAACTGTTAAGGGATTAATTGCTCATAAATATAAATGTCCGGATTTCAAGTCGTTTTCGTTAATTAAGTAAGACTGTATAATTCTATTACGATGGCGAACTGTGTATTATCTAAAATCACCCAGAAAAAGCAAGAAATACAACGTTTGGATGGATTACCTTTGTGTTTCAGTAAATATTGCCAAAATTTTCGCCAAATTTGTCAAGGAAACCCAATTCTTACGTAGTCCCGAGATGGCTACCGAAACTCGCCAAGCTTAATTAAGAATAGGTGGAATACCGATTGAAGCCTCAAAATTGAATAAATAAAAATGGGCGCAATTGCATTCAAAATGAAACAAATATACCAAATTAATATTGATAAAACGTAATAAATATATAAGGCTAAAACACCGAGAACAGTTATATTATATGAAATCACATTTTAAACTTTAATCAACAGTGGCTATAATACGTCAACATTTCATAGTTGCCATTTCTAAAATGAAAACTTGTTTGTTTCCTCTACATTACTTGTCTATTTTTTTTCTCTTGTGTAGTTAAGTTTTAGATAACAAAACCTATAACCTTGTGTTAGTTTTTATTTAAGAAATGGCAACTGCGAAATAAAAACAAATTTGATAGAACATGGCGAGTTTTTAATTACTGAAAAAAAAATCTCGCCAAGAAATTAAAATAGAAAAAAAGGGATTTGTAAAAAAAAAAAAAGAGTTTATCGTTTATCAGATACGAATATAGTCTCATATACATGTACGCCATCATATATTTATATATTTACACTTGAATTTTAATAGCATAGATACGTTTTATTGTAATCGGAGTACCAAACACCAGGCGATAATAACGCCAACAATGAACATCACTGCCAATATTTGACGCCAACTCAACAATAGAATTGCGCGTGAGGAAAAATAAAAGTGCCATTTTGGTCGGTTTTTCGCTGATATCTTTCGAACTAATTGGAATATCGAAACGCGAATGGGCGAAATGACATCCCCGGGTCGTTCCGCGTCTTTTGGTACCTTCGGCGCTTTTTTGCGTCCAGCGGTTCTCGAGGAGATAGACGCACATACATAGTCACAATCAGATTTTAATATATAAGACTAGCTGCTTCGCACCCAGCCTTCGGTCTGGGTATTGAATTTTTTTCGATGAAATGTTTAGAACTCCTATTAATGATAAACGTATTAAGAAAAATATTAAATAAATCTCGTATGCTGCAGATTGTTCTCTAATATGATAGTTTAAACAACAGACTATCCAATCTGCACAATATTTCCCAGGATACACAGCGTAAGTATTTTCAGCAAATTTTTTTCAAATAAGAATTTAAATCAACTACTATAGATAACCAAATTTATAAAAATATTTTTAAAAACTTGCATGCTGCAGATTGTTGACAGATATGATGGTTTTTTTTACAACAGACAATCTGAATGATTGATATGTAGGTACATAGTATTGCCCGAAACCGCAGCGTAATGACGCTAAATTCCACGACTTTCTGTACTACATGAGTCAGTTTTCAACATGTTATGGATATGCATACATGTATGTCATTACTGTAAGACTATATTTTAAATAAACTTTTTAAGAAATATTTTATTACATACCTAATTTTACATTTTTTTCTTCGTTAAAACACGTTTTTTTCGTCGTTTCGTTGTTTTTACCTCGTTAATTTTAAAATCGTTATAAAGAATTCATTATATCTATCAGATAGGCTTACACTACATAAGACATATGACAACTTTATGTTAGTTATTTTATGCTATAGACTCGTTCGATTTCTTAAATTGTGATGTTATTAAATGCTTAAGTTAAATTTTGATTCCTTTTTGAAAAATCGTAAAACAAAATGTTTTTACTATCGAATTTTACTTGCCTAGACTCTTATTTTACGTGATAGATTGTGAGGAACAACTTTTAATTTAGGCAGTTGAAAATATCAAAGAATTTGAAAAATTCAACAAACCGCATACATTTATACAAACAAAACACAAACAAACGGACACTGTTTTATGTATAGAGATAATGTTTATAGATTTAATGGTGCAGTATCAGTGTATGTTCTCATTGGTAGGTTTTGATATTTTGGGCTTTTTTCTTACTTTGCAAAGATTTATTTCACATGTAACACTCGTTATAAATTTGTTTTCATCTTTCAAATTTCTTCTAAAAAATTTTAATTTTCAAGCTTACATATTTTATTGTTACTTTTGTGATTATTTTACATTCCCGTGTATATTATGTCTCTATTTCGCTAATGTTTTCGTCGCCAACGGCAAAAATTTCGATTATGACCTATTTTGTATCTGATCCTATTTAGCCTAAACTTCAGTTAAATTGCAGAATAGTTATTGTAAAAGAATAAATGAAAAGGAAATAGAAAAAGTGTACAGCAAATCTACAATGAATGAAACAGCAATAGGATGTAAATTCATTGTTGGTTAATATATCTAATGAACCTATTTATTCTAAAAGAAAAATAGCCGTGTTCTCTTAAATTAAATTGTATTAAAAGTTAGCAAATTTAAATGAAAACTACTTTTTTCGATCTTTGCCTACTGAGGATTTTTTGTATTAATGTTTTAAATATAAAACAGCTAAGTTTAAAATATCTGAATCTATTTAAATGAACGCGTTTACATTTGAGGTATGTCAGATATGAAATGAAAAAAAATATGTCTGAAACTGTGAAATAAAAAGAAAAATGTTGGAATATGGCAAGTATATAATTATTTTTATAAAATCTCGCCGAGATAAAACAAAACAAAAAAAATTTCCTAAATAAGATAAATGAAATAGGAAAAAGTTCTACATCTCTCCATGTACAAAAACTTAATCTATTAAACAGTGATTAGTACGAAGTAAGCCCGACCTATACACATACGCTCGTATATTTGCTTTAATAGTTATGTAAGTTGTACAGGACACCAAATATCTGGCGATAACGATGCTAATAATTAGAATGTGGCTATCCTTTTTCAAGCCATCTCCACAGTGAAAATGAGCTTGCCACATAACGAAAACAGTGCTTTGGTCTGTTTTGTATTAATATTTTTCGAATTAATTAGAATATCAGAACCACCGAAATAACTTCTTTAAGCAATGCCGCCAAGTCTAATTATGAATAGGTGGAATTGCAGTCTCAAATTTAGATAAATAAAAATGGCGCAATTGAATTGAAAACAGAAAAATAAAAATATTGATAAAATGAAATAAATACATAAAATCAAAAGCCGAGAACAATTATATTATCTGAAAACGTTATCAGATGAACGAAGTTACTTATAGCGTTTTAATTTTTGAAACACATAACTAAAAGAAATGTATACCGAAAGTCGGCAAGCTTAATTAACAATAGGCGGAATACAGATTGATAGCTCAAAATTGGATAAATAAAAATGGCGCAATTGAATTGAAAATCAAAGAAATATACCAAATTAATATTGGTAAAACGAAATAAATAAAAAGTTCATAGGAAGAGAACAATTATATTACCTGAAAACAAAATATTTCAGATACATTAAGTTATCTAAAAGGTTTTAAAACTTATAACACGTAAGGAAAAGAAATATCGGCTTGACTAAAGAACTGGGTTCCCCAGCCAACTTGGCGATAATGGTTTAAGTATGGTCGCTTAATTTTTTTTTCTCCTGATATCATCGTGTCCAAACAATCTATATCTATATTATAATTTGTATGATATTTGCAACTCTTTTCTTATATATTAAAAGGGCGCAATGCTTAAAATAATTAGATATAACAAACCATTAATGGTTCAGTATGGCTTATTTTTAATAATTTGGAGCTGTTCCGTTTGTAAACTGTTAAGGGGTTAATTGCTCATAAATATAAATGGCCGGGTTTCAAGTCGTTTTCGTTAATTAAGTAAGACTATATAATTCTATTACGATGGCGAACTGTGTATTATCTAAAATCACCCAGAAAAAGCAAGAAATACAAAGTTTGGATGGATTACCTTTGTGTTTCAGTAAATATCGCCAATATTTTCGCCAAATTTGTCAAGGAAACCCAATTATTAAGTAGTCCCGAGATGGCTACCGAAAGTCGCCAAGCTTAATTAAGAATAGGTGGAATACCGATTGAAGCCTCAAAATTGAATAAATAAAAATGGCGCAATTGCATTCAAAATGAAACAAATATACCAAATTAATATTGATAAAACGTAATAAATATATAAGGACTAAAACACCGAGAACAATTATATTATTTGAAATCACATTTTAAACTTTAATCAACAGTGGCTATAATACGTCAACATTTCATAGTTGCCATTTCTAAAATGCAAACTTGTTTGTTTCCTTTACATTACATGTCTATTTTTTTTTCTCTTGTGTAGTTGAGTTTTAGATAACAAAACCTATAACCTTGTGTTAGTTTTTATTTAAGAAATGGCAACTGCGAAATAAAAACAAATTTGATAGAACATGGCGAGTTTTTAATTACTGAAAAAAAAATCTCGCCAAGAAATTAAAATAGAAAAAAAAAAAAAAAAAAAAAAAAAAAAGAAAAGAAAAAAAGAAAAAAAAAAAAAAAAAATTATCGTTTATCAGATACGAATATAGTCTCATATACATGTACGCCATCATATATTTATATATTTACACTTGAATTTTAATAGAGTTGATACGTTTTATTGTAATCAGAGTACCAAACATCATGCGATAATAATGCCAACAATGAATAATACCGCCAAGTTTTGAAGCCAACTCAACAATGGAATTACGCGTGAAAAGAAATTAAAAGTGCCATTTTGGTCGGTTTTTCGCTGATATCTTTCGAACTAATTGGAATATCGGAACGCGAATGGGCGAAATGACATCCCTGGGTCGTTCCGCGTCTTTTGGTACCTTCAGCGCCCTCCTGCGTCCAGCGGTTCTCGAGGAGATAGACGCACATACATAGTCACAATCAGATTTTAATATATAAGACTAGCTGCTTCGCACCCAGCCTTCGGTCTGGGTAACAAAAATTTTCCCAATAAAGGTCATAAACTACTATTATAGATAAACAAATTTATAAAAATATTAAATAAACTCGTTTGCTGCAGATTGTTGACAAATATGATTTTAACAAAAGTGAATCCCAATTATAAATATGTATGTGCAATAGCATTGCCGGGACACCGCAGAGTAATGAAGCTAAATTCCACGATATTTTGTGCGAATTTTTTTATTACATACGCAATTTTAATCTTCTTTTCTTTGGTGCATAGAATACAGATCCCTTTTATGATGCTATAAAACACTAAGGAATTGTCAATATGTTACTTTATTTTCTTAAGTCATTATAAAGAAATTAATTTATTATATCTATCACATAGGCTTAAACTACATAAGACATACGACAATTTTATGTTAGTTATTTTATGTTATAGAGCCTTTCAATTTCTTATATTGGGAAGCTATTAAATGTTCAAGCCATATTTTGATTAATGTTTGAAAAGTGTAAAACAATGTGTTGTTACATTCGAATTGTACTTGAATAGACTATCACTCCACGGGTTAGATTGCGATTAAGATCTTTTAATTTAGATTGTGAACATTTGAAGATGTCAGAGAATTTGGAAAAATCAACAAACCCTATGCATTCATATAAATAAAACACATACAAACGGATATTGTTTTATTTATAAATATAAAATCTATATATTTAATGGTGCATATCCAGTGTATGTTCTCATTGGTAGGTTTTGCAATGTTGTCGCGTTTTTCTTATTTTACAGAGATTTGCGTATGTCATATGTACGACTCGTTATAAATTTGTTTTTATCTTTTTGTTTGTATCTTATTTGTTTTTATCGAATTTCTTCTACATTTTAAACTTTTAATAATTTTATTTTTCGCTCTTATATATTTTATTGTTACTTTTGTAATTATTTTACATTCCCGTGTATATTATGTTGCTATCTTGCTAACGTTTTGGGTCTCAACGACAAAACATTTGAATGATGACCTATTCTATATTTGATCCTATTTAGCCCAAACCTCCGTTATCTTACAGAATAGTTATTGCAAAAGAATAAATAAAAAGGAAATAGAAAAAGTGTACAGCAAACCTACATTCAATGAAACAGCAATAGGTTGTAAATCCAATGTGGATAATCTAATAAACCAATTTATTATAGATGAAAAATAGCCGTGCTCTATTAAATTAAATTGAATTTTAAAGTTAGCAATGCTTAAATGAACACTATATTTTTCGTCCTTCTCCTAATGATTTTATTTTATTTTTGTATTAATCTTTTAAATAAAAAAAAACTAAGTTTGAAATATCTGAACCTATTTAAATAAGGAAGTTTACATTTAGGGTACGTGAACTATGAAATGTAAATTAAAAAAAAAAAGAAATTGATATGGCGAGCTAATAATTATTGAAAATGTGCATATATATTTTCTACCGTATTGAACCTTTGAAATAAAAATCAAGTTCTAAATAATAAAACCCATGACAACAGTTTTACTTTCAGAAATGGTAAATGGGAAAAAAATAAAAAATTGTTAGAACTTGGCGAGTTTATAATTATTGAAAAAAAACTCGCCAAAATAAAACAGAAAAATATACTTTTCTAAAAAAGATAAATGAAGTAGAAAAAAGATTTACATCTATCTATTAAATTAATCTATTAAACAGCGATTAGTGCGAAGTAAGCCTGACATACACACATACATTAATATATTTGTTTTAACTGTTATGTATTCAATAGTTGTACAGGAAACCAAATATTTGGCGATAATGATGCCAACAATGAGAATCTGGCCATTTTTTTCCAGGCCAACTCAAGCTTGCCACATAACAAAAACGATGTTTAGGTCAGTTTTTCATTAATATTTTTCAAACTAATTAAAATATCCGAATGCGATTAACCGAAATTAATTCCTTAAGCAATGCCGCCAAGTCTAATTATGAATAGGTGGAATTGTGGTCCAAATTTGGATAAATAAAAATGGCGCAATCGAATTGAAAATGAAAGAAAAATACCAAATTAATATTGATAAAATGAAGTAAGGACATAAAATCAAAAGCCGAGAACAACTATATTACCTGAAAGCGTTATCAGATAAATGAAGTTTTATAAAGGATTTCAATTTTTATAACACATTATTAAAAGAAATACATACCGAAAGCTCCCAAGCTTTATTAAGAATAGGTGAAATACAGATTGACGTCTATAAATTGGATAACTAAAAATTGTGCGATTGATTTCAAAATAAAGGAAATGTACCAAATAATTATTGATAAAAAGAAATAAATAAATAAGGCTGAAACACCGAGAACAATTATATTATTTGAAATAACATTTTAAATTTTAATCAAAAGTAGAAATATATCTCAATATTTCATAGTTGCCATTTCTAAAATAAAAACTTATTTCTTTCCTGCATATCATTTGCCTATTTTTTCTCTAATGTAGTTGAGTTTTAGGTATTAAAACCTATCCCGATATTTTAGTTTATTTTTAAGAAATGGCAACTGTGAAATAAAAACAAATTTGATAAATTTGGCGAGTTTTAAATTATTGAAAATAAAAATCTCGCCAAGAAAATAAAATAGAAAAAAGTGATTTTCTAAAAAAAAATGAGTTTAGCGTTTGACAGATACAAAAATAGTCTCATATGCATACATGACATCATATAAATTTATATTTACACTTGTATTTTAATAGCGTAGATACGTTTTTATGTTACTCAGAATACCAAATTTCAGACTATAATACTGCCAACAATGAATAACACCGCCATTTTTTCTCGCCAACTCAACAATGGAATTGCTCGTGAGGAAAAATAAAAGTGCCATTTTGGTCGGTTTTTCGCTCATATCTTTCGAACTAATTGGAATATCGGAACGCGAATGGGCGAAATGACTTCCCGGGATCGTTCCGCGTCTTTTGGTACCTTCTGCGCCCTTCTGCGTCCAGCGGTTCTCGAGGAGATAGACGCACATACATACATACATAGTTACAATCAGATTTTAATATATAAGACTAGCTGCTTCGCACCCAGCCTTCGGTCTGGGTAATAAATGTATTCCAATAATGTTTTGGAACCACTATTATACAGTAACACATTCATAAAAAATAAATCTCGTGTCATGCAGAATGTTAACGAATACCATAGTTTATTAGCAACTGAAAGTTCAGTACGTGTACTGTTTTGAACATGAGCCGCTGAATAATAATTCCAAATGCCATGACTTTCCTTACTGTAGGAGACGAATTTTAGCATATTGTGAATAGTGATATATATGAACTGTTTTGAATGTGATAATTCCTTTCACAAATTTTAATTATTAATAAAAATTTGTATAAACATTTTTAAAACGAGTATAAATTGCAAGGAAATGTAATTTATTACGTTCCCTTTTTACACGTTCTTTTTTCAGTGCATAGAGTAGAAGTTCCTTTTACGATATGCTGAATTCTCAAAAATGATTTGTTTTTCAAGTCATTTTAAAGAATTTAATATGTATCTATCGTTAGGCTTAAATTAAGTAAAACATGAAAAAACTTTAAAAGATAGATATCTATTTATTTTAGCGCTGTAGATGAAGTATAGGTCTATATTTGCAGGTTCTGAAAGTTTTTGCATTTTTCTCCATTCAAAGTTTTGATTTATATATTTCTTATTTTTGTAATCTTTTTCACTTTATTTTGCAAACATTTTGGTTACTAACGGCAAAACAGTGAACCTGTAAGAAATATTGAATAGAGAGTACATATGTCTAATTGAAATCTTAGTTAGCATGATTGTAATTACATTATTTTAATGGTGGAAATAGTTTAAGTATTAGGTGAATTTTGCGAAGTAATACTTACATCCAAATCCACCAATGTTTATAAATGAATTAATTTACACTTAATTGTAATAGTATATAGATACATATATTATAAAGATATATATCAAAAACAAAGTCTTTAAAAATTTTTCAAGAATGTAATAAATCACAGTACTACTAAAAAATAAAGTGCCCCTTTGCAAATTTAGTGAAACTGTTGGCTATGTTTACTAAAACACAAAGGTATTTCATCCGAACTACATTGTATACCTTGCTATTTGGGCGACTTTTAATTGATGTAGATTGCACCATTGTAATAGAATTATTTACATTTTTTATTTAACCAAAACCACTGAGAAAGCGCCGAACGATGGCCGATTGGTTAGGCTGCTGGCCTTCGGAACCGGAGTTCGTGGGTTCGAATCCCACAGTGGCATGGATGTTCGTAGCCGTTCGGAATCGGCTTTAAGCTGTAGTTCCCGGTCTCATTAGCCCTCGTGTTGCAAAAAGTAGACCGTAGCACTTCCAACCAACCACTGAGAAAGCAGAGTTACATTTATGGCCAATTAATCCCTCAACAGTTTACAAAGCCAACGGCTCTAAATTATTAAAAATTAGCCATAGTGAATCGTTAATGTTTCATTATATCTAATATTTTTAAGCATTACGTGCATTTAATAAGTAAGAAATGGATTTCACAAGAAGAGCTGGATACAAATATAATATAAATTAAAATAGAGATATAGATTATTTGGATACGGTGAGATCATGAGATAATATTAGGTTACAATGCTCAGAGCTTTATCGCCAAGTTGGCGGGGACACCCTGTTCTTCAGTCAAGCCAAAATCACTAACAAAAATATCAAAATGTGCCGCAGTTAAGAAATTGAAATTTTCCAAAAAAACAGTGGTTTGGCAGGATAGGTGATAGCTGGTTGCATTAAAGTGAATCATATTACCAAATTTCGGACGACTATGAAGCCAACAATGAGAATTCAGTCATTGTTTTTGACGCCAAATCAACTATGGAAAAGAGTGTGTTACATAATTAAAACGCTGTTCTGGTTCTTTTCTCAATAATATCGTTTGATCTAAAGGGAATATCAGAACGCGAATGACCAAAATGACTTCCCTAACCAATGCCGCCAAGCCTATTTAAGAATAAGTGGAATAAAGATTGCTCTCTCGTAATTGGATAAATAAAAATGTCGCAATTGAATTTTAAATGAAATAAGTATTTGAAATTAATATGGATGAAATAAAGTAGGTAAATAAGGTCGGAAGCCGAGAACAATTATATTATATGAAAATATACTTTAAACCCTCTCAGATGAATTAAGTTAATAAAAAATTTCAATTTTTATAACACATTAATATATACTGAATGCAGCTTAGCCTAGTAAAGAACAGATAGAATAAAGATTGGCGTCTAAAAATTGGATACAGAAAAATGGCGCAATTGAATTAAAAATGAAACAACTATACCAAATTAATATTGATAAAATGAAATAAATAAGTTCATAGGCTGAAAACAAGTAGATTACCTGAAAACAAATTTTTCAGATGACTTAAGTTATTTAAAGATTTCCATTTTTATATTACGTAATTAAAAGAAATATATACATAAAATATGTTCCGAATACCGCCAAGCCTAGGTAAGAATAAGTGGAATACAGATCGGCGTCAAAAACTGGATAAATAAAAATGGCGCAATTGAATTGAAAATGAAATAAATATACCGAATTAAATGAATAAGGCTAAAATACCTAAAACAATTATAATATATGAAAACACATTTTAAACTTTATTCAAACGTGGAAATAATATTTCAATCTTGTTAATATTTCATAGTTGCCATTTCTAAAATGAAAATTATTTCTTCCCTGTACCTAAGTACATCATTTGCCTATTTTTTCTCTCGTGCATAAAAGTTTTAAACAAAAGTCTAGTTTCTAATAACAAAACCTATAACCATACATTAATTTTTATTTAAGGTGTGGCAACTGCGAAATAAAAACCAATTTCATAGAACTTGGCGAGTTATTAATTACTGAAAATAAATATCTCGCCAAAATGATAAAATAGAAAAGAAAAGTGATTTTCTAAAAAAAATGAGTTCAGCTTTTAGCAGATACGAAAATAAGTCTCATACATATAAATGCCAACAAATATTTATATATTTAAAATTGAAATTTAATAGCATAGATATATTTTTATTTTACTCAGAGTACCGAATATCAGGCGATAATAATGCCAACAATGAACAACACTGCCAATATTTGACGCCAACTCAACAATGGAACTGCGCGTAAGGAAAAATAAAAGTGCCATTTTGGTCGGTTTTTCCCTCATATCTTTCGAACTAATTGGAATATCGAAACGCGGATGGGCGAAATGACTTCCCTGGGTCGTTCCGCGTCTTTTGGTACCTTCAGCGCCCTTCTGCGTCCAGCGGTTCTCGAGAAGATAGACGCACATACATACTATCAATTACAATCATATAAATTTAGCGTAGATATATTTTTATTTTACTCGGGTACCAAATATTAGGCGAAAATACTGCCAACAATGAATAAATCACACTGCCAATTTTCTTGAAGCCAGTCTCAACAATGGAATTGCGCGTGCGGAAAAATAAAAGTGCCATTTTGGTCGGTTTTTTCGCTCATATCTTCCGAACTAATTGGAATATCGAAACGCAAATGGGTGAAATGACTTCCAAGGTCGTTCTTTTGTACCTTCGGCGTCCCTTCTACGTCCAGCGGTTCTCCAGGAGATAGACGCACATACATTCAAACATACAAACCATACATAGATAGTTACAATCAGATTTTAATATATAGAAGATATATACATATATATATATATGATATATATATATATATATATATATATATATATATATATATATATATATATACAGGGTGTCCCGGAAGTCTGTGTACAAACTTAGAGGGAAGGTAGGCAACATTGTGAGGTGCCAAAATGGCATAGGAAAGCATGGGAAGAAAGCTAAAGGTGGCTCTATACGCGACCTCGCAAGATCGACATGTGTGGTTTCCTCAGTTCAGACACAGACAGCTTGCGACGAACGTGAATAATTTTACGAACTCCAAGTTGGCAGATATCCATTTCATCTACGGTTTAGCCAACAGAAATGGACGTGATGCTGTTCGGTTGTATCGGGAAAGGTATCCAACGAGGTGGCAACCAAATCATCAAACGTTCGCCCGAGTGCATCAGAACCTCGAGGAACATGGATACTTCGGAGCCACGATTGGACGTTCTAAACGGCCACGAATAACGCCCGAATTCGAAGAAGGTGTGTTCGTGAGCATTTGGACCGGAAATTTCCAGTCACTTGGCCTCCCAGATCCCCTGATTTATCTGCTCAGGATTTTTTTCTCTGAGGTGTTATGAAGAGTCTTGACTATGACACGTCCGTCAATTCTACAATGGACTTGGTTGCACGGATATTCATCGCTGTTGCTACGATACGTGAAACGCCAGGTATTTTTGAAAATGTCCGCCAATCCATGTCGCGTCGGTGTCGTGCATGCATTCATACCAATGGCAGCAATTTCGAACATATATTGTCATTCTTTTTATTTATTATTGTTGTTTTTGTGTAATAAAGCGTTTTACACTATATTCTGTGTGCCATTATTGTCTTTATTGTCTTTGTGTCTCTTTATCTCTTAAGG
>JAGEOH010000863.1:0-7500 GCA_032207245.1 Pardosa pseudoannulata | reverse complement strand
TGGTGAAACCAAGCAAGACTGAGCGGGATGGCTACTCTTTTCAAGGCAAAGGGGTTGCGCCTTTCGTTTATAACGGCCACCACAAGGGTGAAAGCAATACTTACGAACCTATTTTACGTGCCCCAGTCACATTTAACGAACACGGCGGATCTTAGGCCTGCTCGTGTTCTGAACCCGCAACCTCTTAGTTACGAGAACATTGCCTTTACCATCTGAGCCTTTTTACGTTGCCTTTACCAAAAGAGTTTCAACTGTTGTGTTAGTTGCAGCGTTTTTTCAGTGCTCCGACATTCAGCGTTTTTTCATTTGAATTTCTTCTGTTATTATGTTTCTATTTAATTTATTTTTCTTCCCGATCGCCTAGGCTTTCTTTTGAATACCTACATTTTCTCATTTGATCAAGTAATTAATTTTTAATAACTTATTTTCTTATTTTGTATTCCCAGTATTATCATGGCGCCTAGACAATTTATTTCTCCTTAATGTTTATGTATATTTGTTAAGTAAATTTATTATTTAAATAGTGCATTTATTTTTATGAACTATGTTTTTAATTATTTTCTTCTTTATTTAGTGGTACAGTAGTTTTCTGAATTTTTCTATTATTTTCTGTGTTATTTATTTCTTCATTTTAACATTTCGCCATTTTTATTATTCCAATGTTGTTATTTAAATGTGCTTTACTATGCTATTGATACTATATCAAATTATACTGTTTTTATTTGTTTTTCTTTACTTTTATTCATGTTTTACTGTATTCTTTTCTATTCTGTCATTTTCAATATTAATTAAATTTATATTTATAGTGTATTTGTATATATTATGTTTATTCCATTTATCTCATTTTTCTTATTTATGTTTCCTATGTATAATTTAAGTATTTTTCCTTTTATCTTCCATTCTTGCCCTGCTTTTGTTGTTATTTTATTAATTAATTGTATAAGTTTTCTTTAATATTTATTTTTTTCTCTTTAATTTGTTTTATTTTCTGCTCTTTTTTCAGTGTATTTTATTAATTATCTCCTGTTTTTCTATTTTTCGCCATTTTTATTTTTTCACTCAGCTATAATCTCGCCAATGGCGATATTTTTTGGCACAATTTTTTCTCACTGAACTACGTTATTAAGTGAGCACGAGATTTTTATCTCGTTGACTTTTACTTCACGTGACTTTATTTTATATTTTATTATGACCATGGAGATTGACAAGACTATGTCCACTAGCAGTACTGCAGGAACTTTGATTCATGGACCAATTATTCTCCCTTCAGACTCTGATGACGTCAAAGATGACTTTATTAAATCAGCTTTCAATATCCAAGAGGAACTGATAAAAATCACTACACACAGAGACATTAAAAAGGAGCTTCATAATAAGATACAAAAAGAAATCCAAGGATTACTGAAGATTGTAATTCTACAAAGTAAACAGATCTCCTTCCTCTCGGGTCAATTAGAAAGCAAGACATTGAAACCCACTTATGCTGATATTACAAAGAAAGATAATATTAAATTATCGAGATCACGAAGTAGAAGTGCAAGTAAAGTTAGAAAAAATTTTGTTGCAATAGTTAAACCTAAGGAAGGACAATCCAGTGATGCTACCTTAAAAGATCTTAAAACAGCAATTAATCCAAAAGATATCAAAGTTACTATCAGAGAGGTTCGCCACATACGTGATGGAGGCATCCTCATTAACACCGATTCAAAAGACGATCTTGATAAATTAATTATAGAAATGGAAAGTAAATCCCAATTGGCCAAAACTTATAATATTGCTAAACCAAAAATTAGACAACCTCATATTGTATTATACAATGTAAATGAGGAAATTGATAAAGAAGAATTAATTAAACAATTAGTGGACAATAACGATGAAATAACTCAAGATAAAGACATCAATGTTAAATACAATTTTAAATCAAGAACTGGCAATAATTGGGTTATTGAACTCGATTCGCAGGTCTACAAAAAACTGAAAGACAAAAAGTTAAAACTTGATTGGCAACGAATCAATTTTAAAGAATTCCTTCGCCCTTTAATATGCTATAAATGTGGAACATTTGGTCATACCAGCAAATTTTTGCAAAAACAAAGATAGATGCTTAAAATGTGGAGAAGAAAACCATGTTTTTAAAGACTGCACTAAAGTTGAAAAGTGTAATAACTGTATAACTTATAACGCTAGGTTTAAAACAAATTTCGATACTTCACACAGTTGTTTAAATACAAATTGCAAGATTTGGCTCAAAGAGCGAGACAAAATCATTTCCAGAACTGATTATGGTTAATTTGCACTCAAATATACTTACTATAGCCCATATTAATTTAGGAAATGCTAGGGCGGCTTCCGCCCAACTTTCTCAAGACATAACATTATATGATTACGTTATTGTCTCGCTTAATGAGCCCTATACTTCCAATAATTGTATTGTCGGTTTTCCTCTAAATTTTTATATTATACATAATTCTGATAGACCAAGAGTTGGTTTATTGATTAATAAGTGTTTTAAATGTGTTAGTGTTTATGTTTCTAATGATATTATATTGGTGTGTGTTGATATTTGTAATGTTAGTGTGTATATTTTTTCGGTTTATTGTTCCCCTAGTGAGGATATAGATAATAATTTAAATATATTAGAAGATTTGATTTGTAAATATTCAGATAAACCTATTTTTATTTTAACGACTTTAACGATGACTTTAACGGTTGTCTTTAACGCTAAGTCTTTGCTTTGGGGTCATCATCCCCTTGATTCCAGGGGAAGTAAATTAATAGAATTAATTGTTAGAAAAAATTTAAAAATACATAATTTTGACTCTATTCCAACTTACCAATCTAGTCAAGGGGTAAGTTGGATAGATTTATTTCTTAGTCTGAATATCTTTAATTTCTATATCACTTTTAATGTTCTTGACAGAATTTCTGCTAGTGACCACAATTTAATTGAGGTAGTTGTTAATAGTCATAATATAGTGGAATATCGTAAGTCATTGATCAATTTAAAGAGGATTAATTGGTTAGAATTAAAAATAGATATTAATAATGAATTAGGTCATATTATTCTAGAAAATATCAATAAGAGTGATATTGATAGTTTTATTAATAAGGTACAAATTAAACTTTTGGAAATAATTAAGAATAATGAACGAAAAAAATTACATAAACAGAAAATTAATGCCCCTTGATGGAATGACAGTTTAAAAATACTTAGAAGCAAGGTTAGAGCCAAAAGATGAAAATATCAAAATGAAACGGATGTTTATAGTCGTTTGCAATTACGCATTGAGTATAAAAGATGTTTAGCGCATTATAAAAAACAAATTTTGAAAACTAAAAGAGACTGCTTTAAAAATTATGTTACTTATAATTTAAATTCAGGTAATTATCATGATATTATACATTATGTAAATTATAATAGACCTTTAGCTCAGAAAGCTGTTTTTAATTTGAATGGGGAAATAATCACTGATATTATTATTACTAAATATATTGTTGATTACCATTTCTGTTTTAATGGTGACATTTTTATTTATAATTTCGATTGTTATTTTGATTATGTTCCGGTTAGCAGTGCTGAAATTGAAAATATTTTTACTAATATGGCAAATAATAAAGCTCCTGGTTTGATTGTATTGTTAAGGAGTTATATTTTGAACTGTTTATTACTAATAGAAATTTATTCATTGATTTATTTAATATTTGTTTGTATTTTGGTTATTTTCCAGATATTTGGAAAAAAGCAATAGCAAAATTATGTGTTAAGCCGGGTCATGATGCCTCTTTTCCGGAGGCATATCGCCCGATCAGTTTGCTTCCTGTTTGGGGTAAGGTATTTGATAAACTTTTATGTGCCAGATTAGATTTTTATCTTGAAAAATTTGTTTATAGCCCTTGGCAGTTTGGTTTTCGGAAAGGAAGGTCGACTTCCCAAGCTTTAGATAGTGTATTACAGTTTATTGATGTTTCAAATAAATTAAATTCTTACTCCGCAATGTTTTTATTGGATATTAAGGGGGCCTTTGATAAAATTGATTGGTGTTTTTTAAAAAATAAAATTATTTTGTTAGATATTCCTAGTTATTTAAAATCATGTATAATTTCATTTATTTCTAATAGAGTAGTTATTTGCAAAGATTATTTAAGAAATTATGATTGTGGAGTTCCTCAAGGTTCTAGTTTAGGACCTAAACTTTGGCTTTTGGCAATCAACGAAATTCTCGGGGAAGGGGATGATTTTAGAATTCAGGCGTTTGCTGATGATATTTGTATTTTAGTTAGATACAGAGCGGTTAGAAATTTAAAAACTGTTGTTGATCCTTTACTGAATAAAATTAATTCTTGGGTTCAAAATAGTAAACTTGAATTTAGTAGAGATAAATGCGTCTATACCATTTTTAAAAAATGCAAATGGGTTCATCCTTATTTTGTTATCAGAATTGGGGATATTAAAATTAATTTTGTTAAAGAAATCAAGTTTTTGGTACTGTTTTGGACTATAAATTCACGTGGACCAGCCACATTCACTATCTTAAAGAAAAAATTATTAATCAGATTGTTAGGATTAATGCAATTTCTAGAGTTAAATGGTGATTAAAGCCGGATAAGATTAAAACTATAAATTATCATATTTTTGAAAAACAATTAACTTACAATGCTCAAATTTGGCATAAAAACACTGTCAAAATTAATAAATTACTTAACTCTATATAACGATTAATTTTAATTAGTATTACTAAAGCTTATAGTACTGTTTCCACTGCTGCTTTACAGGTGTTGGCAGGAGTCATTCCCCTGGATATCACTTGTTTAGTCAATCAATATTATTATAATTTGAAATTTAAAAAAGTTGGTATAAAATTAAATGAAGATATAATCCATTATGATGACGTAGATTGGGATATTTTTTCCATTTTCTCTCCATGGGATACGTTTCGTATTCATTGGAGTATGTCGGACAATAAGAATAGAGACATTATGATATATACTGGTGATTCCAAGTTGAATGGACGTCTTGGTTTTGCTTTTTTGGTAGTTATGAAGGATAAAATTGTTCACAAAGAAATTTATTATATGGGGAATACTGGTACTGTTTTTCAGTCCGAACTTTTAGCTATATCAAAGGCTGTGGACTTTTCAATAAAAAATAATTTTATTAATGTTTATATTAGATCAGATTCACTTTCGGCTCTCCAAGCTCTGTACAAGGAAAGCAGTAATGCGTTAGTTACCAGTATTAGGAAAAAAATAAAAAATAGTAATGTTAATTTTAATTTATCTTGGGTTAAAGCACATGTCGGAGAATTTTATAATGAAACGGTTGATATATTGGCCAAAGAAGCTACTCAAAAAACAAATATTGATTTTGTAGTTGGTATGTCTATTAGACAATTAAAGAAAAAACTTTTTGACTTCACTCTCAATTTATGGCAACAAAGGTGGGATGATGATGATGTAGGCAGGCGTGTTTATTTGTTTTTCCCCAAAGTAAGTATAAAAAGACTGGTAGGAAATTTCTTCTTAAATCAAATTTTTTCTGGGCATGGGGCTTTCCCTATTCACCAGGCCAGATTTTTTAATAAACCATTGTTATGCTGGTGCCAAAAGGAAGTGGGAACTATTGATCACATAATTTATCGTTGTGAATTGGTTAAAGATATTAGAACAAATTATTTTCCTATAAATTTTAATAATGTTACTTTAATTAACCTTTGTAATTCACCTAAGTCTCGTTCTGGTTTGTGTGCCATTATGGAATTTTTTGTCCAAAAATCCTTGGATTGAAAATGCTTTTGATTTATGTTTTTGGTTTGTTCTATCTAAATTGCTTAAATTATATACTTTAGTATTGATGTAAAAAATGTTATTATAGTTTTGGCTTATTGTTCATGTTATGTTTGTATACTTTGCTATTATCTTATATTTTCTGTTATCATTGCTGTTATCTCAACTAGTCTTAATAATAAAAAAAAAGGATCTAAGTCTTTCCGAACACTTTCGCGTTTTTATATACACTGCTTAAACTCTCCAATTAGAATATTTTACAATTTGTTTACTATTTTTCTGTGTTCCTTAAGTACTTTTCAGGATTGCTATCCAGACGACTTGTTATTATTCCCCGTATGGCGAAAGCTGGGTCGGGTGTAGAAGTAACTTACCGTCTGAACTACAGCGGCTATTTACAAGATCTACTTATAGTATAAAGTAGCTGATGATTTATTATCTAAGCAAAATTTTAAAACATATGTTATTTGCTTTGATTGATATTACACACTCAACCAGAGGTGGGCAAAAGCCGGCCCTCGGCCTGGATCCGGCCCTTTTGTTTAGTTTATCCGGCCAGTTGAAAAATCCTGCATGCAATTTTTTTTAATCTCTTATATGCGATTTTGTTGAAATCAATAGAATTTGATTAAAAAATTTACTAAAAGAAAATTTTCTCTCAAACGATTTGAGTGTTTTCTACTGTGCTTTGAATACAGAACATTTCAAACATTTTTTGAACTATGTTCAAAAATACCTAGTTTTATTTGGTTCAACATATATTTGTGAAAGAACTTTTTCGTTAATGATTTACACGAAAAATAAATATCGATCACAAATTACTGACGAAAATCTACACTCGGTATTAAGGATTGCTACAAGTGATTTGGATCCAAATTTTGAAGAAATAATATCAAATGAACATTCCAGATTTCACATTAACTAAAACTATTCTATTTTAACGTTTGATGTTTGTCTTTTCTTCTTATAATCCTATTTGCTATTATATTTACAAAATGTAATATAAATATAAAAATGTAATAACTATGATCAAAATAAAATAATTTGTATCGTTAAGATATAAATAAATATCACAATAAAATCTTTCATTAACTGATTTATTTAATGACCATTAATTTAATATAATGGATCATATTTCTTTAAAAATTACGTGACATATTTTACTGGGCACAAATTGTTCGCATATACACCTAAGTAAGACAATTTATTATTACTATTATCTTTTATTAACTGTCAAATTTCTCTGTCCAAATGCTTTAAAATGATACTTATAGTGTTTTTGTCAAAAATATTTCTAGGCAGGGAAAAAACTCCACCCAAAACATTCGCGTTTGCACAGCGTACGCGGGATAGTCCTCCGGCCCGGGAGACATTTTGAAAATTTCATTTTGGTCCACGCTTTAAAGTATTTGGCAACCCCTGCACTAAACAGTAAACGTGAGTTGGGAAACTGAAGAAAGCTAAAGTGATTCCGCGAAATGCACTTTTGTTAAGTTGGTTTTCATGTGCTGCAAAATTTCCGTTTTTTATCTCAAGTTATGTTGACTTACAAAGAGACAAGTAGCACTACATTATATACATATATAGGTTGGTTGGTTGGTTTTTGATGTTTAATGGCACTGTATCCTCATGGGACATATTGTGCCAAACACATGGTTGAGAGACCTCATACAGGGTAAAAAGCTGTAGAGAAAATAAAATAAAATTAAAAGTGAA
>JAGEOH010000862.1:17500-25604 GCA_032207245.1 Pardosa pseudoannulata | reverse complement strand
TTTCGCGAAGCAAACTGACGCCAGGTTTCACCGAAGAAGCTTCCTTTCTCCCGATCATCACTGGTTCACACTAACAGCTTAAAAGGATTGAGGCGTCGAAGCTTTGACGTGGGGATATCTGGAACTCTTCTCCCTCAAACCAGTTGGTAGATAGTCATGTGTGAAGCGTCATTGTAGATTTGATATCCATTATCTAGTTGGTGTTGTAAGTTTGCGATGCGAGAACAAGAGATGAGGTAATAGAAAAGCGTTCACTCACATCCACAACACATTTGCATCGGGAACGCAGTATAAGAAACAGGAACTTGAAGTAAATTCCGCAAACGTATCCATATTGAATGAAATGTATAAGATGATTAAACATTCAGACATTACGTACTCGAGATCTCTGCCTTTTACTTTAAGATGATTCTATTGTTAAGATTACCACAGCGACAAAAAAACAACAGCAGCAATGACACACGCAACGTAGGCAACTACTACAAAAGCTCCACATATATATAATGAAATGAAAGAGAAGAATTGGTGGATTACGATTAAAACATATATCGAATCTTAACAGTTAGAGGAGACTAACAATTTACCGTATCTTAGGGCCGGTCTCCCCGAAGTCGTTTCACGGTTAACCGCGATAAACCCCCGACGTCAACCCATGGTGGGACTTAATTCTCCGTTTAAACAGAGATTCATTGCGGTTAGCCGTTACGCTACTTTAGTGAGACCGGCCCAAGTGTCGATGCAGTAGAAGATGGAGTGGACGGAATTTTTTTTTAAGATCTGACTCTTCACTTTCTTGATTTTCGCCCGAGTTCGAACAGTTTTAGAAGGAGCATTTGAGTTCGTGTTTTCACTTTACTTTTTTCCCCTTTTCAAATTTAACACATTGTATTTGGGACACGTACTTGTACTTTTTCTGATGGTGGATACTGGAGCGCGAGTAGCTTACTATCTAGTACAGGTTAGTGTAACAACATGGTTTGCTGGTGGGTGCAAAAATAACGGTATAGAGAGGAAAACGAAGCCGAATGTTCTTGACCACTACATAGATTCTGGAATAATTGAGACAAATAAAAACGAGTTTTTACATCTACCGATGCGGAACCACAGAACGGGAAGGTTGATTTAAAAGAAAAATAATAAATTTAGATTTAAGATTAACTTTTTACTTATCCTTGCGAAAATCATATTATATATATATATATATATATATATATATATATATATATATATATATATATATATATATTTGTATTTATATATATATTTGTTTGTATGTTTCTATTTATATATTTGTTTATATATTTGAATATGAAATACGGAAATTGGGCTCAAAATTGAAATAATTTTCGATTGAGATTGAACTGAATGGACGCGCCAAAAGCCCGTTCCGCTGCGAAATGGGCCAGCACACGTGTTAATATACTATGAACAAACCTTATTTTTAAATGCAGTAACCGTGATATTGACACCGGTTTATAATTTCTTTATTCCAGTATTTCTTCAGTGACGTCATGTTCGATATGTTTTCTTTTCCATTCCAATCCAAAGGTAACGGTAGCAGACGATAATTCAGCCATTGGCACATTTTCGCCTCAAAATGCAAACGAGAAAATGGATGACAAAATCGTTTGCATAAAGTGCTCACGTTATTATGTAATATCGTACATTGTAGAACGCATTGCATTTGTAATAGAAAAAATATTATAAATTCAAAGCGTGTCTATAAACTATTGCACGAAAACACTTTAACTAACTGTATGATAAATTATTCGAAACGTCAATTTTGTCATTCGGTGTTGAACGTTCTACGTCTAAGTTTACCGACAGTATTGTATTTTGGACGGCTACTACCCGCATTTTTGAAATAGGGGTTCTTCGACTGAGCCAGAGAAACGAACGCAATTAGGGTCTTGTCAAACGTTGTCGAAACTCCTAAGTGTGCGAGATGATTCTTCAAAATTTTATTTTGAAGCGACGAATGGTAAGTCATACACAAGTTTTTACTTTAAGAAGTGATTTGGTGCTCATTAAATGTATTTTCATCGATACAAAATTCATTTAATAAAAAACGTGTTTAAGGCATAATGTTAGAGTTCTAAAGTCGATTCCCACAAGCCCAAAAATTCCACATTAACATCAGAACTGAAACTGAGGTGCTGTCATCTAAAATATTTTCTTATTCGATTATCCATTGGTAATTCTAACAAGGACGTGCATACACTAACACATAAAAGTTCGAAGCAATCAGTTTCGGGTATGTCAATCCTTGTGAGATTATAGGAAAGGTAAATCCATTTGTATGTCAGGAAAACATAAGATTAAAGTTCCCTAATAGGATGTATGATACGCACATAAGATCATGGTGTCATACCCTATTAGATGTATGATATGCAGAGCAAATGCTTTATACTGTTGTATATCACATGCAGTACACAATCAACTCAATTTTGTATGCAAGGTTTTATATATTTTACACAACTGGGTATAACCCGGTTTAGAATAGTCTCTATCATATGTGATGTAGACGACAGGTTCATTGCAAAACTTATCAAAATTTCGTCTGTAAGACAACTTTTTAAAAATGCATTTTAAAGACAGTGGATTTCGAACAAATGCAAAATTCCAATAGGACAGCAGAACTCGCGACATTTCGTCAATTGAAATGAGTTTTTTTTTCGATAATCACGTGGTAATTCTGACTAGTACATAAAAGCAATAAATTTAATTTATAGGATTATAAGTTCTACTGGAAATGGTTTTGAGAGATGTCACAACTCTAAACAATACTGTCAAAAAATATGAGCATTTAAACTGAACATTTATCTGCGATCTTCTTGAATGGGTGATCACCGATTTTTCTATAATTTCACCTCAAAATTTTCAGTTCTAAAATCGAGGCGTGTGTTAGTCTGACCCCGATTAATATAAATTCAAGCTGATATTCAGAAAGTACACTGAATTTACGCTGATTCATTTTTAGACATTACACTATTGTAGCAATGGATGCAAAATATATAGAATCAACATTAATAGAATTCAGTTTCTTACACTGATTGGGCAACTTTTTTTAGTATATTTTCTTAAGGAAATAATTAACATTAAGATCTTAAGGAAAAACAGGTATGTAAAGAAATATCCAGAATTTGTCTAGAGTGTGTGCTACTTTTTCACGCATCTGGTACGATAAACAGTTTTGCAAACATTTGCAGTTTTCTTTAAGCATTCAAAAAGGAATAAGAATTCGAAAGAAATAATGACTGATACTTTCTTGTAATTGTAAATTTAAATGTTTTTAAATTTACAAAATCAAGACATTATTTCGGTGGATTAAGAAGAATCTTGTACTTCGCCTATTTTCGCGCTTTCTCGCTGCTTTTTATTCTGTAACTGAGTTGTCACGTTCTATATCTAAGTGGAGCCATTACTCGACCTAACTCTCTCGAGTTCTTAACAAGAATGACGAGAGAAATTAGGAGGAGACGATGCATGGAATTTTAATTCCTTTTAAGACTGTATAATGTTTTAAGCCGATTACGAGCGGCTACGAACATCAATTCCACTGTGGAATTCGAACCCACGAACTCATGTACCGAAAGTCAGCACCCTAACCAATCGGCCATCGTGGGGCACACGAGAAGGTAAAAATGTAAGATTTATTTTCTTTCAACGGCGCTATAAATTCTCTCTCTCTCTCTTATATATATATATATATATATATATATATATATATATATATATATATATATATATATACATACATACATATACATACATACATACATACATATATACATATATATATATATATATATATATATATATATATATAATTTGCTTAGATATAACTGACTCAAACGCATAATGAACATTTGTGGAATACGTTCAAACGAAATGAAGTAGAATTCTGAATTATTGAAAAAAAGTTTCTCCCCTAAATATTAGTAATGGAAATTCAGTAATAGAATTCGTTTATTTTACGCACGAAAAGCACACTCTATGTATGTTGATGTAAATGTTTGAATTGAACTCGACTTCAAGTAATGCACTGCCCAAAAGTTCAAATAATTAAAAATAGACTCTTGTGGTAAAATAGTACGTAGACCAGACTTGTTTTGTTTTTGAGACTACGCAATACGTTTAAACTTCTGAAAGTTAGCATTTTGATTTCTTCCGATTTAGAATTTTCGTCTATGAACACACTCTCTAGTTTGGTATAATCTCTCGTAAATGAAGAACGCTGAGATGTTTTATTTCGTTTAATAATTTCCATCTTTACTCTCTTATTTATTCAAAACTTATAAAACTTTGTTCGGTTCAATATATCTAAATTACCAGTCACTTATCTTAAATAAGTCATTGAAATATTCAAAATAAATACATTTATACATACAATCTTCAAAATGGAACTTACTAAATCTATCTTCTTGCCATTTTCAATTAAACTGCCCACCCGGGGGCGCTAAAATTTGTTTTCTTATTCAAATACTGTATGATGTAGACGGTTTTGTAGAAATATCACAAGAAGCACCATAAGATTTCTTTTTTTTTAGTTCCATATATATGCTTTCCATTATCTTACAATACCTAAATCTTATCAGAAAAAACTTATTATTCTTTCTTTTCAAAAGTTGCCACACCACAAAAGAGAAATTAAAATAAAGCGAATGACAAACGATCATATTTTTAAAACAAATATTAAAGCCATGAATGTACGCAATAATTAGAATAGTTCGTATTTCGGGCTATTAATAAACTTAATTACCGAAGACTGTTATGTCTTAAAATACTCTTAATTAAAATAAATATACTATTATTTCGGAATACGTAAAGAAACTCGATAAATTCTAAAGACGAAAACAGATGTCATAAATGATCGTTTGTTAAAAAAAGAAATAATGAAACGCAGACGATACATTTACTAATAATGCTCGATCTAGAAGAAGGACAGAAAATAAAACGGTATTTGTTAAATAATCTTAGAGACATATATTTTATTTTTACATTTTAAAAATGTCTCGACGTTTATGAATCGTGGAGACAAACCTGTAAACAAACCTGTTCGAAATATTCCAATTCGAACTAGTAAGACTATAAAATATTTGCATTTAGTTTCATAGCCTTTAAGCAAAATATAAAAACTTTAATTGAAATTTTACTGAAAAGGGTCATTTCAAACTGCTTGTACTTTAAAGAAAATAAAATTATTGCACACATTGATTTCAAATTTTTACTGTAAATGCATTACAGACTTTTTCATTGCTGTTTATTTAGTATTTATAGTATTTTAAATGAAAATTTTGAAGATTATTTCAGCTTTTTTGAAAGTTCGAAACCCTGATGTAATATTACTAATTTTGCGATTATTATAGCATTCCCAACAACGAATTGGCAAGTATTTGCTGTTTATTTTTTTTATAAGAGGGGGGCCAGCATTTCACACTAAGGCAAACACGATTAAAGTGGGTCATAATAATTTAAAAGCATGGACTTACTATACCACACCCAGGGTTGGCTTGCCCACCTTAAATGTGTCGTCTAGGAATTGGAGTACATTGCGAACGCGAACCAATTTTACGTGACTTTAATGAACACTTCGGATTTTTGTTCGTCACGAGCTTCGAGCTCTCAACCCTCTAGTTACGCGATCTGTCTTAGATAAAAAAGTAGCCAAAGGTTTTTCACAATCTTGCCATGTTTAAGTGAATTCGAATAATGGAATTGTTCCATTTTAATACAATCTTTAATATAGTTAAAAGAAATTATTTTTGACAAATTTTTTCCCTTGTTGTGCAGAAAAAATAGATAGAAAAAAGTAAAAAGAATTCAAGGCTTATGATGCAGAAGAAAAAGAAGATGCAATGAAAAGAAAAGTAAACTTGGCTATATATACATATATATATATATATACACTTGTGCTGAGGCAGCATGGTAGCGTATGTTGACTTTTCTTTTTTATATTGTGGGTTTGCTTTTTGTTTCTGGGGTGTGTGAGCGGCCTAGAAATGAGATAAGGAGCAGATTGATACGACCGAGAAAGTAAGAAAGCGAAGTCGGTGGAAGGGACTTCAAATCCAAAAAAACAAAAATGGGACGCTATTGGCAAGAACTAAAGACAGTACACAGTTGAGGATGTGTAAAAATGAAGTGTAAAAAAAGGAAAACATTTTTAAATTGTAAATTAGCATTGTGTTGGCTACGAACATTTTTCTTTTATTTTTATAAAGTCGTTATGGTATGAGTTGTTGTATTTTTTATAAACAAGATTGTATTTTCATGTCTCATTTTGTCGAATTTGAAAAAAATCGATATTGTCTTTACAAAACATTATGCAGTGGATTAACTTCATGAAATGCAAAAGAAACAGTAAAAAAGAAAGCTTTAAATTCGTAATGTTGTGCAAAAAAAAAAATCTCTAAATTACTCCTTTCTAAATTTTAAACTTAATTTTACCTCTTAGTAACTTAATTTTACCTTGCTCACTTTTTACCTTGAGGATTGGGTAATAAGACCGTCTGGCTAAGGAGCTCCATAAATGTCCGTTTAAACCGTAGGAGGCGTCCTGTTTTGCATTACTGACTACTTAACCCCTTCCGGTAAAATAACGAGTCTAGCTCGTCATTGGGTTTTCATTCCATACCGCACAATGACGAGCTACACTCGTCATGCGATTAAAGTCACTGTTAAATATGATAATTAATTTAGTTTAAAATTTCTAGTGTACTGAATTTGGCAACACTTTTATCACTTGTGAAAATCACAAGTCACTATTGCATATTGTTTACTTGGTACAAGTCATTGCCAAATGAATGAGTCAGAATAAAAGAAAACCTACTAAGAAATGCCGTGTGTGTTACAAGAATCCAATTAAAAGTGAGACTACTTGGCGGTGTAAACAATTAAGAATTCCTTTGCACTTTGTTTTGAAAAGTACCACTAGCTTGAAGACTATTATCTGTATACCTTATTAATGTTTTGCTTTGATATTTTCTTAATTTTACTGTTTCTGATATTATTTAACACTATGTAAAAAGCGGATTTTAATTAAGAATATGTAAGAATTGTAAAATGAAACAAGTTTTTTAAATAAAAATTAAATGGTTATTTCATGCACACTTTTCCATTATTAAATCATACCGGAAGGGGTTAATACACCATTGATTTTCAATGGATCTTTTTCTCGTGTTTGTATAAAAGCATTTACAAAAATCTTTGCAAAACGGTATTCATGTGTGCACTGGATTAGATTCATGCAATGAAAAAACAAATCTCTGTAAACAAGCTCTAGTGATGAGAAACAGTGAATTTTTTAAACAGGATTGGAATTCAAACAGGATTTCAAGTCTCATTTTCGAGTGTTTCAATAGAAGTAGTATTCTGTATACAACAGGGTATTCATTTATGAAACAGATTCACTTCCTAAACAGATGAAGTTCCCAAAAGCAAGCTCTAGAGCCGTTATGTTATGGATTACTCTCTGTTTTAACTTCATTGGTTTTCGATGTGTTATTTTCTCGCATTTTAATAAAAGGAGTATTCTCTCTACAAAAAGGTATTCATTTTAAGGAGTGGATGAGCGTTATAAAAAGTATATGAAGATACTTAAAAATAAGTTTTTCAGTCGTTACATTAGGGATGAGGGAGTTTTTTAAAATAGTAAACAAAGGAATAAACAAACTGCTAAAAATAAGCTCAAGATTATCTCGTGGATCAGTCCCTATTCAAAATACGATTGGCTCTCAGCCTCTCTTTTTTCTCGAGTTTAAATGATATCGGTATTCTCTGTCCGACAGGGTATTCATGGATGCACTGGATTAGATTCATAATATATATATATATATATACATATATACATATATATATATATATATATATATATATATATATATATATATATATATATATATCCATCCGAGTGGAATACACCGATTAAAAAAAGTCTCCAAAAATACGCTAAAGGTTTATTGTGTCAATCGCCAAAGCGTTCTATGATTTTTTATTTCACCATTTATCGACTAGAATGGAATGTGGGAAATCCACCCTCCTTATTGTAAATTTACTTCTGGTTATAAATAGATATATAAATAGATATTATAGATTGTTAATT
>JAGEOH010000862.1:0-15000 GCA_032207245.1 Pardosa pseudoannulata | reverse complement strand
CCGAGAATTCTCCCTCTTCTACCTAGGGAAATGGGGAACGAACAAAGGAGTGGGATATGACACGTTCCTGGAATTTTTCAGAAATACGCACACACTGCTGGTCGTCCATGGTTGTCAGACAGGCAAAAGGTAAGACATTCTTATCGGAACTGAGAAGGAGCGTGTTCACATTTTATGTCTTGCTCGCTCATGTGCAGTTTGTCGATAGGGAAGCCAGAAAGCGAAAGGATTTAACATTTAAACAAAAGATCGAAATTTTAAATAGTTACGACAAGTTACCAAATATGCGTCAGTTCAATGCTGCCGAGGTTCAACCCAGTTCAACATTTCTCAGCTTCTGAATGGCATCGAAAGTGTCGAAACACACAGCTCCGATGACTTTAAAAAACATGTTTACGAACGATTTATCAACGAGCTTCTTAGAAAAAATGGTAGACTGTCCACAATGCATCCATTATTTTTATTATGTATGCAATACTTATGTTTTAAAGGATAATATACAGTATACAAATATAAGGTGAGTTTTTTCATTTTATTTTGAAATTGAGTACATGTGAATGAAAGGGGGAGGGGGGTAAATTTATCTAATTTCGTTCATTGTTATCGGTGTCCCAAACGCATCCCATTAATCGGAGCTTACTGTTGTACTTTCCTAAAGGCAAACCAGTGTTCTCGATGGACTGATACTTACGCGATCAATGATAAAAGCTAAAGTTTCTTGATGGGCATTTCTTGAAAAGGAATTATATTCTTAATCTCATACTTCGAGATAGTCTGTTGGTGAGTTGGGTCAAGATAAAAAGGGTTCAATTTTCATACAGGTAAAATCCTTTTTTAAAAGTCTTTTTCTTGATTTAAGAGTTCTGTATTCTCTGTACAAGGTGTTTTGTAAATGCTGCGACAAGCTTCTAGTTGAGGTAAGTGAGATCCTATGAACGAAGAATTGCATATGAATCCATGGTGTGGAACATCGGGGGTAAGTGGTGATGGCAAAGGAAACAGAGTGATTAATTTGAAATATTTACTGGACATAATGATTCTAAATAATGTACTGTCACTTCATTTCTCCATCAAATGTGCCGTATTCCTGTTGTTCCTGAAACGTGTAGCTCTTCTAAGGGCTTTTATTTATTGGCTACAATCTTAACACATTCTATGCGTGACACGTACTCGTACGTTTTCTGACGATGGAGTCACGTATTTTTATTATGTATGCAATACTTATGTTTTGTACTAGTACGGGTTAGTGTCACAACAGGGTTTGTTGGTGGGTACAAAAATAACGGTATATGCAGGAAAACGAAGTCGAATGTTCTTGTCTACTACACAGATTCTGGAAATATTTAGACATATAAAAACTAGTTTTTACATTATTAGTTTTATTAGTTTTATCTTGATCTTTATTATTTTAGATTATTAATTCATCGTGTTCAATGAAGGGAACTCCCGCCTTTTAAGGAACTTAAAATCACAGATTTGTTTTATCTTATTTTTGGCTTTATCATATCTTTTTTATTTGTTATAATATATACACAAGATTTTCAATATTTCTTTCCTCTTTGTTTATTTTATTAGATTTTATTTTATTTCTAAAAAATAACTTTCTATATAAAGAGAAAAATGATAGCTTGTTGTAAGCAATAATACTTTGTTATCGTTCTCTACATATTTATATTTTTGAAAGTATGAGATATATTACACCAGGGGATACGTTTTAAAAAAAGCTAAATTAATATTTAAAAATTCCATTTCGAAGGCTGTCAATACTAGTCTATAGTACTGTTTAAGTTTGAAATATGTATGTGCGATATTTTTTTAATATCGAATATGCGCAAGTTGAAAAACATCATTTTCTGTTAGGTGAGTTTAAGTATTTTTTTTATATAAAACTTATGATATTATGCAAAATTTTATATATTTTCAGGTACTAAGTCGGATATTTCTATTTTAGAGATTTAGAAACGTCTAGAGACTTTAAATCTGTGAAATCTGAAAAATTCGAATTTTGGAGTTTTAGGGTGATAGGTGTCCCCTTGATATTGTTGTTCATGTGAAGAATAAGAAATGAATTTTCCTCTGCAAAACAACTCTTAATTTCCAGATAAAATTGAATGTCAGTCATATGTGACATTTCATCAAAATAGTTCTCTGAAGATTTCGAAAATTTCGAGGAACTCATTTCGAATCATTTTCGTAGGACTGTAATGACTGGAGATATTTATTCCAAACCACCCAAAAGATTAATCATTTTACTCCAAATTGAGTTGTTAAGAACAAACGTTTGCCTGAATTAGGGGCTTACTCTGGACGTTGCGTCTCGGTTCGAACGTTCGTTCTGACGTCAGCTTGATCATTTGCTCGCATAATGTCCGCAAGCTGACTTCAAAATGACTTCACTAAGAAGGTCCGAAACAAACCCATACTAAGGGCTTTAGCTGTTTATCACGTCATTTGAGAAACGATTTTAACCAGATTTCTTTAATCCTGGACAGAATTTATCGTCAAGATCAACATTCTCATATGTGAATATTTCCGGCAAGTTCCTTTTTGGAAGTTTTTACTTGGTAGAACAACAATTAAACCAAACTAAATGTTCATTATTTTACTCCGCATTTATATTTTTAAAGAGCAAACGGTCGCCGTCAGCTGTTATGACGTCATATATTAACGATTTGAAAAGAGATTTTTACCCAAATATGTTTTATTTGGGTTGGAATTTTAGCGTCAGATTTGTAAAATTCCGGGGAATTTATTTCTGTCACTGTCGATTTTGTAGAACAATATTAGTTGGGGTTATTAATCCATAACCAGTCTAAATCTTTTGGACTAAATGCATTTATTTTTTCTATGCAAGCGATTGATTTTCCCGATCTGGGTGAGAAAAAAAACCACGCTTATGAAATCCTGATTAAATTGTGAACCGAAAATGGTTTGCGAGTGTTTCCTCTATTTTTACTTGGTTTGCGATCGCAATCTTGCTGTATTCTCGTTAATTTTTGTAAATATCTTTGACGTACATTTTTTATCATCTGGCAACCAAAATTCCGAATTTAAAATACGTTGTTATTTTTTGCCGAAGTAAGAAATGTTGCTGTCGGTGTATGATTCACGAAAATTATTTATTTTTATCTTATTTATGATTCTACCTTAAGAAATGAACCCAAATACCTGCATCTGGTGGCTTTAGTGAATATTTTGAGGATATAAGCAACTGAACAGGTATGTTAAATGACCTGATATTTAACGACAATGTAATTAATTGTAGCAACACGTATAACTAAATCTGCAAAATTATTATTTCTGCATTTTTGTACTTTATTTATTATTTATTTCTTAGGAGGGGAGATGAATGATTTTCATTAGAAATTTAAGGAGAATTTGTAAACATATAGAGAGCATGATTATTATTGTTTATTATTATTATATTAGATATTGTTATTATATTATTAGGTTTATTATTGTTATTTTCATTGACAAAGCATGCTAAAAACATGAAATTGTTTTTCAACTTTTTCCTATATTAAATGCTTTATATTTTTGGTTATATTAAATGAACACATTATACGATTTTAAACCTTTTTAGGGGATTCAATGGCTCCCCAAATTATTCTATCGACTATTAATAAGGTTTTTAACAATCATTTGTCAAACCAGACGCGCTTTCAGTGTACCAAGACTATTTTAGAACAGGGGTGGACCACATGCGGTGTTCCAGTAAAACTTTTGCGACAATTAAGAAGTTTTATAACTGAAAAAGCATTGCGTTTATTATATTAAACATACTTATATAATCTACTGATTTGCTGAATAAAGGTAAAACTATATATATAACATTTATAAATTATTTTAACTGCTTTATTATTATTTTAGGATAAATAACAATAAATACTTTAACAATAATGTACTTTTTTGCTGAATATTGACCAAATAGGGAGGGCGCTACTCTATGGCTCGCAGTTTCGAATCCCACAGCTGGCATGGGTATTTGTAGCCGTTAGAAATCGGCTTTAAGCAGTAGGTGTCGTTGTCATTCGAACTTGTGTAGCCCCAAAAAGAAGACTTTAGCTAAAACAAATATATTGTTTTCAGTTTTTCCCCTTAAATACACATACACCAATATACGTAGCCACGGTGCGGCCTGCCAATATACGATACATTTCCAATGGGGCTCACGGAGCCACACACACTCGCTGTGCGGCCAACGGAGCCTTTCGATACACACAAGCAACATACAGTGCGGCCCGCCGTCATAAAATACATTTCAGATGTGGCCTATCCTTACACATACACACCTACAGTGTGTTCCGCTGGCTTCAGACCCATTTCCGATGTGGCCCACGGAAACTATCAATACATACACACCTACAGTGTGGCCCACCCGCATGAGATGCATTTCCAACGCGGCCCACAGAGCCTATCGATACAAACCTAGTGCGGCACGGCGGCATTCGATACCTTTCAGATCCGAACCTATGGCTACAGATATACACATACATACATCGTGGCCCACCCACATGAAATCCATTTCCAACAGAATTACCGCGTCCTGCTTTGCAAGGTAGAAGATATCTTAAAATAAATAAAATACACACATCTTGAACTGTTAAGCTAAAACTGAGATTGAAGCGATGCACTTTTGTATTCATTCATCTGTTGAACGAATCATTTTAAAGATGGCCAACACTAAAAATTCTTTTCTTCCTCTCGGAGGTTTCTATTCTTCAAAGAGGATTTGATAAAGCATTTATGGAACGCGTCTCTCTTCCCCGTCTTTAAAATAGAGACGATCTTTTCGATAAAATCCCCTTGAAAGATCTGTCGTATATTCCACGAACTCAGCTATTTTGAAACTCTTCTAAAATATGCCGTGGATTGAAGAGTTTAGAAGCTTTTTAAATGTTGACAAATTCTATTTTTGAGATACTGTGAGCGAAAATAAAATGAAATCGAAAGAGTTATTTTTTTAATAGAGCATCGATTTAAAATGGATCCGTTTGAATGATTTGAAATCAAAATTTTACTTTCGTAGTTCTTTACAAAAATTAGCATACGGCAGAATCGCTTAAGAGCACGGATAATTGCTTATTTATATTGTGTGTGTGTGTGCGTGTGTGAGGGAGGGAGGGAGAGAGAGAGAGGGGGGGAGGGAGGTAGAGTAAGTGTAAAGGAGGGTGAGTGAAGGTGAGGGAAAGAAAAAAAGGGAGAGTTAGACAGGGTGAGGTTGAGAGAGAGGTTTGAAAACTTAAATTAATAATTTAGGAGTTTAAGAGCAGAATATTTAATAACTTATTATAAAAGCACTTGAAGCGTAAGGATAGAGAGGGAGCGTCTCAAGAAAGGGTTGCCGCGTGAACCCTGGCTAAAAGGGGTGCCTTTGTTTGTTAGAATGTAGGCGCTAGCAGCGCGCTCCATGTTTTATCGTTGACTTTTAAAACTGTGCAATGTTTAATCATTAAGACATCATAAGAAATCTCATTGCCTATATATACAGGGTGTGCAAATTTAAAAAGAGAATTGCTTTTCTTAGCTTAACACTAAAGTCAATACATAATAGGCTTTAAATAAAATGCAATTGTCGACCCATCAGATAGATTTGGTCGAACGATGACCTAGCGGGCAGGGTTCACTCCTCCGATCGGGAGTTCGAATTCCACCGCTGGCATGGATTTCCGCAGCCATTCGATATCGGCTTTAAACAGTAGGTCTCGGTTAGGGCTGGATCGTTCATCACTATATCGCCAAATATTGATGTACTTTAAGTATCGCGATAACAATATTAAAATTTGCTCTACCGATATATCCCTGTCACTCGGTCTGCTATTTTTGCTCTACGAATGTTATCGACCGACACCTACTCGTTAAAGCTAATTCCGAACGGCTACGAACATCCGTGCCGAATAATCCGTTTACCGATGAAAGGAGTTTCATTGGAGAAACGTCATTTGGTGTAAATAGTGAACGTAAATGAGTTTCATGGTTTTCAATTTAAATGAACAATTCTGAACAAATTGCTTCTGATCAGTATATATATTTTTTACTTTTAAGTGTTAAAATGAATGACTCCTAAAAAATTGTTTTTACATTTTTAAAATCCTCATTTTTAGGATCAAAATGGAATTCTAACAATTTTAATGACCAAGAAATGAAAAAGATTTAGAATGAAAGAAAGCTGAGGCTATTAAATAATATTAATATCTGAAATAGCAGTATACATTCCTAATTTAAACTGTTATCGCGATGTATCAATGATATCTATATGAATATGGGTATGTATCACGATATTAAATTTCTTATATTGTCCATCCCTAGTCTCGGTTTGTTTATCCCCGCGTAGCCTAAAAATGGACCATAGCGTTCGAAATCGACCAACAATTTAGATTTTCCAGATATGACATTTAAAATCACTTTAACATTTTAAAACTACAGTGGACTCCGCTTAATGGAATCGCGGTTCATGGTATCCAACGTTTATTGTTATCGATTTTCACTCTTCATTTGTACGTTAAAATGATCGCTTTATATCATCGTTGCATCGGTTCATGTTATCGGTTTTCGAACCCCATTTTAACTGACAAAGGAATATCCACAATGTGTTAAAAAGAATGTAACCCATTCTCTTTCTTTCCCTTCGCTGTTTTTTGAATATCCGATAATTCTCCCTCATCCACTTAGGGAAATAGGGATTGACCAAAGGAGGGGGCAAATGACACGTTCCTCGAATTTTTCAGAAATACGCACACCTTATTCTTGGTCAGTGGTTGACAGATAAGCAAAAGTCAACACATTCTATTCGGAGCTGTGAAGGAACGTATTCATAATTCATGCCTTGCTCGCTTCCGTGCAGTTTGTCGATAGGGAAGCCGGAAAGCGAAAGGATTGAACATTAAAGCAAAAGATCGAAATTTGAAATCGTTATGACAGGTTACCAAATAAGAGTCAGTACAATGATTCAGAACAGTGACATTTTTCTCAGCTTTTATTGGGCTAAATTTTGCAAAATCGTGATGAACTTGCTATAATAGATAAACAAAATCAAAATACGGAGTGGAACAGCTTCTGCGTTGAAAGTGTTGAAACGTGCAGTCCGACGACTTTAAAAAACGTTATGAGGACGAACCATTTATCAACTTAGAAAAAATGGTAGACGGTCAACAAACAATCCATTTTTTTAATTGTGTATACAATTCTTATGTTTTGAAGGACAATATACAGTACATAAATATAACGTGATTTTTTTCGTTTTATTTTGAAATTTAGTACTTGTGAATGAAACGGGGAGGAGTAAATTTATCTCATTTTTCATATCGTTTATTGTTATCAATCGGTTATTGTTATCCAAATCACGGTGTCTCTCTCGAACGGATCAAATTAAGCGGAGACCACTGTATTTTGTACTTCCTTCTCGAGGAGATGTTTTATGAATTTCTCTAAACCAAAATACTTTTAGAAGCGCTCTTTCCATTGCTTTCATTCCAATGTATCAGACCAGACAGCTACTGTCTAGTAAAAGTTTTCTATCGAAATAGATTTAAGTGCGTTCTTTCTTTGGAAGAACTGCTGTCTGCAGCGTCTCCAATAAAGTGAATAGTTCTCGGATTTTCTTAGATGAAGGTAGACGTATATGTACATTAAAGGGAAACAAATGAGATTTCTTTACTACACTGAAACCTCTTTTTTTGTCATCCATTCATACTTGTGAAAATAATACTGACCAGTTCGAAGATTTTTCTGTCGAGTTGTGCATTTCGAATGGTTTCAAATGCATTACTTTTAGACTTCCCCCTTTTAGATTAAACTCCCTTTACCATTTTAAAACTCTTTTGTACTTCATTCTCGAGGACATGTTTTCCGAATTTCTCTAAACCAAAATACTTTTAGAAACGCTCTTTGTATTGCTTTCATTTCACTGTATCAGAGCAGACAGTTACTGTCTAGTAAAAATTTACTTTCCAAATACATTTAAGTGCGTTCTTTCTTTGGAAGGACTGCTGTATGCAGCTTCTCCAATAAAATGAATTGTTCAATTTTCTTAGATGAAGGTAGACATGTAAGTGAAGTACAATAAAGGCAAACCGACAAGATTTCTTTACTGCACTGAAACCTTTTTTTGGTCATCCATTCATACTTGTGAAAATAATACATAACAGTTCGAAGATATTTCTGTCCAATTGTGCATTTCCAACGCTTTCAAACGCATTACTTTGACGCGTTTCCCTTTTTAGATTTCTAGAGATTCTTTTAGAAATGTGTTTGCCTTAAAAGTGTGCTTTTGAAAAGAGCGAAGTGTTTTGGATAGTGAAGGACGATTAGATACCGCGATACCACAAAAAAACAATTGCTATAATTTTAAACAATCCTTATATAAATATCATTTAAGGAAAGAGAAAATCGATACCCAGTTTTGTTTCCTGAATACATATATGTATATTTCAAAATATATGTATATATTTATATATTCCACATACATGGATATGTGTGTATATATGTTGAGAATGAAAAGATTTCAACAGAAGTGAAGGGATGCTGCCCAAATGTAAAATATAAGCGAGGCTTCTACTCAACAGGGCATCGGTTGGCTTCACTGTAATCTTTCGCACGAAAGAAAGAATTTTGTTACTTTTCCTTGACTCTGGCAGAATTCTTAAAATAATTTTTACAAAATATCTTTATGTATAAAATTATTCTGTCGGTTTGTCCCCCTCTGGGAGTTTATCTACTTTAGGTAAACACGGGTGTCGCAATCCCGAGGTGCCCCAGCGAACTTTACTCTTCTTTCCTTTTCCCCTCCTCTTGTCTCCTACTTTGTCCTTTACCTTTTCCTCCCTCGTTGTGGTTGCTTCTTCGGAAGTGAGGGCTTTTCTCGTGATGCTATGTTCCGTTCTGAACACAGCCTCTCGCGAACTGTTAACTGCCCACGTGTTTGCCGTGCGTGGAGACCCGTGTCCCCGGAAATGAGGATCCTGGTAATTGAGGGGATTTCCCGTGGGGGAAATCATCTTTTATGGAATTTTGGCGGGGAGTTTCCAACACGTTGCTTTGGCCTCGGCTTCGTGTAAACGGGAGGTACATACTGGTCCACATGTATCAATCGGCTGGTCGACTTTCGGCTCGGACTAAGTGATCGGTGTACTCTCTGGACTGTTACGTTAAGGGTGGTAGCAGTTTCAGAAGTACCTGTGATCGTATAGATCCCGGTTAGCACTGGTGCAGATTTCTGCATCCCCTTGTTGGGTTCCGTGGTGGGCGGTGCCGCCGGGGTCCGAATTCTATTCTATTTATCATGGCTTCTTCCCCCCCCCTCAAAACTCTCGTGGAGAGCAACGAAAGGTACATGTCGTAAATAAGAACACACGGTATTTTATTGTAAAAAAGTTAGCAGAAGAAAGTTTTAAGACAATATCGCCTTTTGTTATTCACAAAATTATAAAATCATCAATAGGTGAAATAGAATCAGTAAAAAAACTAAACTCTGGAGATCTTTTAATAAGTGTTTAACTCCTCTCAGGCTCAAACTCTCATATCTCTTACTAATCTAGGCACGTTTTCAGTCATTGTATTACCTCACAATAGCCTCAATTATTCTAAAGGTGTAATTTCAGAATTCGATCTTTTCACCTCGTCTGAAGATGAAATTCTAGAAAACCTCAAGGAACAAGGAGTAACACACGTAAGACGCATTACGATTCGTCGTGGTGGTAATATACAAAAAACGAAACATATAATACTAACGTTCAATAGCCCTAATCTTCCGTCATATATTACTGCAGCTTATCTCCGTTGTCCAGTGCGCCCATACATCCCAAACACTTTACGCTGCTTCCAGTGTCAACGGTTCGGCCATTCAAAGTTTTTCTGTCGTGGGGCCGTTCCCTGCGCCCGCTGCTCAGATGTCGGTCACGAGGGTGAGAAATGTCAGAAGACCTCGGTGTGTGTGAACTGCAAAGGGGCTCATCCCTCTTTCTCCCGCTCTCACCCTTCTTGGCAGATGGAGAAAGAAATTCAAACTCTGAAAATAAAAAACAGTATTTCCTATCCCGAGGCCCGTAAATTGATACTCTCTCGCACACCTAAACCTGGTATATCATACTCAGCAGCCTTAAATCCCAAATTAGTAAAATCTATAGCCGTCCAAACAGAGATTTCCCAATCTTCTATCATCAATAAAATAGAAAAAGAAACCAAAGAAATGTCTGCGAAAAATATGACTCTTAACACTAGCCCAAGCACCACAAAACAAGATCCTCCGAAAAAAGATACAAATTCTCCTATCAAAAAAGACGAAAATTCTATAAGTAAACTTAATAAAAATACTAAGCAAAATATCAAAAGGCGATTAAAACCTTTACCATCAAATCATCCAATACGTCAGAAGCTACCAGCTCCTGCAATTAAAAACCAAAATGAAACGTACTGATTTTTAAAAAAATAATGAATCTGATTTGTTTTTGATGAGCCCATAAAAATGTATGTCTCCCCTGAAGACATGTCTGCTGAGTCATCTTCTGGTTCTGAAACGGAGTCTCCGCACTCCGTCCCTTAGGTTCTAGTTCTTTCCTCTTCACTTTTCATTCACAATGGCTCTCTTTTCTTGGAATTGCCACGGTTTCAAAACCCACGTGCCTGATATTAGGGAACTAGTCAACAAATTACATCCTGCTTGTTTTGCACTCCAGGAAACTCTTCTGGACGAGTGCAAAATCTCAAAGGTTCGGCGTTTTGGTTGCTACAGAAAAGATCACATGAATGGCGGTAGGGCATCCGGTGGTGTAGCCCTTTTTGTTTCCCATGACTACCCGTCCTCTCAGATTACCCTCCAAACCGACCTTCAAGCTATTGCTGTTCGTATTCACACCCATTCTCTGATAACAGTTTGTAATGTTTATTTACCACCCAAAGAAAATATATCGCACACCTCACTCAATAACTTAATTAATCAGCTACCTGAGCCCTATATAATACTTGGTGATTTCAATGGCCATAGCACCTTGTTGGGTAGTACCAGCTCGAACCAACGCGGAATTCAGCTGGAGCAATTACTTTCAGATCATAGTCTTTGTATATTTAATACCAAACAACCAACTCATTTTCATTTTCCAAGTAAAACCTTTCACACACTCGATCTTGCTTTCTGTTCACCTTCAATCTTCCCTTATTTCAATTTTTATGTCGATAATGATTTATACAATAGTGATCACTTTCCGATAATCTTAACGCCTACCATTTCTACAGCTAAAACTTACAAAACGCCATATTATATAATGAATTCTGCTGATTGGAATAAATTTCGTAATCGGGCTACCATCACGAAGGATATGATACAAAACAACAGCATTGACGAAGCCGTTAAAGAAATAACTGCAGCCATCCTTGCTGCTGCCGATGCTGCCATTCCAAAGTCTTCAGGCTGTTTCCGACGGCAAACTAAGCCGTGGTGGAACGACGAGTGTCGTAATGCTCAGAAAGAGCAAAGGAGAGCTTGGTGTAGGTTCAGGCGGTACCCTACAACCGAAAATCTTAAGAATTACAAAAAGTGTAAAGCTTGTTTTAGGTGCATAATGAGACGTAGCCAGGCGGAATCGTGGAGAAACTATGTTGGCAGCATATCTGCTTGTACCTCAAGCAAGTGTATGTGGGATAAAATTAAACGGCATGCATTACAATGGCTTCAGCTTTTCACCTGAGAAAACAAAGTGTGTCCACTTTTGTAGAAAACGGGGTACCCATCCTGATCCTAAGATTCGGGTTCATAACATTACTATTCCCATAGCTACTGAAGTAAAGTATCTTGGGATTATTTTTGACAGGAAGCTAACTTTCCTCCCCCACGTTCTTAACCTGAGAGGGAGATGCATAAGGGCACTTAATATCATTAAAGTTCTATCTAACACTTCTTGGGGAGCGGCAAGTACAAGCTTATTAAGAATCTACCGAGCCATTGTCCGCTCAAAATTGGATTATGGGTGTGCTGTGTATGGGTCTGCCTGCAAAACAAAACTGCAGAAGCTTGATACTGTCCACCATCTGGCCCTCCGCCTAGTGTCGGGCGCTTTTAGGACTTCCCCCGTTCAAAGCTTATATGTCAATTGGACGAAGAGCCTTTAGATCTCCGACGTCAGATTTTATGCCTTCATTACTATTTTAGAACAGCTTCGCATGCTAATCATCCTTCTCATAATCGTTTCATCAGTTCATTTCTCACCCGTTTGTACAGATCACGCCCATCTTGCATTCCTCCTTTTCATCTGCGCATAAAGACAATTTTATCTGATTTTAGTCTTATTCATCAGAAGATTTTAGCTGCTGTATATACAAACCCACCCTGGGAGATTCCTAATTTTACTCTCTTAAACCCTTTTAAAGCTTTTACTAAAAATGACACTACTGATATTATTTTCAAGCAAATATTTTTAAGTCACAGGGACACTTACAGATCGTATACTCCTGTTTTTACTGATGGCTCCAAGTCGAGTGACTTCGTTGGTTGTGCCTACGTAATAAATGATGATGTCTATAGCCACAAACTGCATCCTTCCGTATCCATTTTCTCAGCTGAAATAATAGCTATTTGTCTGGCCCTTGAAAAGCTTGTTTATTACTAAGGGTACCACTTTATAATTTATACAGATTCACTCAGCGCGTTACTTTCTTTAACTTTTCCCAACCATCAGAGTCATTCACTCATCTTGCATCTAATAAGTATACATAAGAAAAAGATTTTGAGGGGTTACTCTATAATGTTTTGTTGGGTTCCCTCACATGTTGGTATTTCTGGAAATGAGCGCGCAGATAAAGCTGCCAGATCCGCTACCAATCTTCTCCACTTTCACTTAACGTACCCTGACATCAAGAAGTATGTGGTTAATTTAGCAAGGGAAAAATGGCAATATACTTGGAAGCAACAGATTAACAACAAACTTTATGCTGTAAAACCTGAACTATCACTCTGGCCTTCAGTACCGTCCAGGAAGCATGACGTCATACTTACTCGTCTTCGTATAGGGCATACTCGCTTTACCCATCGTCACCTATTGCTCGGGGAACCTGCCCCTTTTTGCAAACTTTGTAAAATACCCGTGACTGTAAAACACATTCTAACAGTGTCCAAGTTTTTACCGCCATCGTGTTTATCATTTTAAATCTCATTCTATATCAATAAGTTCATTACTTCACGATCCGCCTCATGTGAATCTTTTTAACTTTTTAAAAGATATTGGATTTTATGCATATATTTAAGGTCATTAATTCATCGCTTTTATTTATACACTGTCATTCCATATTTTTACTATTATCTTCTGACATTCTTTTAGCCCTGCTGTTCTTAACTTGTTTATTGTAGTCGTTTCAATCTTAACAACTTGTTTGGCACAATATGTCCCAAGAGGTTTCAGTGCCAATAAGCCCTATAAAACCAACCAACCAACCAACCTTTCCCCGTGTTATTCGAAAAGCAGATTAGAGTAACTCCGTCCCTCATTGCGCTTCCCCACTCAACGACGTAAAGATTCTTTACCGAACAGAAAGGAAAACGAAGCCGTACTAAACGAGATTCGTCAGGAAGAAAAAGTTTCTTACTCGAATATAATAATTTAGGAGATTCTGCTGAAACAATTTATATAAAGAATAATGTCGTATGACAGGGATGAAAAAAAAGCTGTCATTTCCGCCATTATATTATGGGGCGATTGTAACAATAGGCGCAATCCAAAGGGGCCTTTCCTTATAAACGTGGTCCAGTGTTTTCATGACACGCACGCACGCACGCACGAACACACGCACACTGTAACCTGAACTGCCAGTGACGACGTACGATATATTGTAGCTGACGGATGTGGCCATAGCCACTTGTCTTATATTTCTTTTATAGACCATTGTAGTCGCTTGCGGACTCGGTAATGTGTAACGATATGTTCTACTCATGGTTATTTAAAAATAGTTGTGACCTCGCATTTTAGAATACGACGCCCGAACTTGAACTGAAACTTCGAATGCTTTCAAATGTATCGTTTGGTGAAAGTCTTCCTTCAGACTGAACGTCGAGTATTTTGTGACTTGTGCCAGACTATTCAAGAATTATTCTCTCTATATTTTGGATACGCGTTGCAGAAAATACTTAGTTATAAGGTAGGATCCTTCTAAATATATTTTCTATTCCGGAGTTGGTTATGTTTATATAAGTGTATGTGTGTATATATGCATATATTATTTATATATATGCGTATATTTGTATATATTATGTATATGTATATACATGTCTGTGTATGTATACATATTTATTTGTATATGCTTATATATGTATGTATATATATGTACCAATATATACATGCACGCAAGCATATATATATATATATATATATATATATATATATATATAATATATATATATATAAATATATATATTTATATATATTTATTTATATATATATATATATATGTATTAGAAGATATATATTTATGTATTGATATAAGATATTTTTTTGTTTATATATATATATATATATATATATATATATATAAATTTACATATGTGTAATATATCAAAATTATTACTTTAATATCTCTTAACACTTCTCCCTATTTTTATTCTGCCGAACGATTGCCGATCGGTTAGGGTGCTGGCCTTCGGTACCGGAGTTCGTGGGTTCAAATCCCACTGTGGCATGGGTGTTCATAGCCGTTCGGAATCGGCTTTAAGCTGTAGGTCCCGGTCTCATTAGCCCTCGTGTTGTAAAAAGTAGACCGTAGCTCTCCCACCCCCAAAAAAAAAAAAAAATCTTTATTCCTTCCAATCTAGTATACCAGTCACAAAATCTTTTCATGAAAGAGGTGTCCTCGACTCTTCCACCCCGTTTCCCAAAGCTTTTCTGCAATAGATGGCCATTTTCTGTCCACTTTCCGCCAATGGCTCTGTTTTTCCCCCGATCAAAGTTAATTTTATCGTTGAATTCGGTGACTTTCCGTTTCTCTGGGGAAGAGTTTCCTCGCTGTTGTGTACAACCCTCC
>JAGEOH010000861.1:7500-25633 GCA_032207245.1 Pardosa pseudoannulata | reverse complement strand
TTCCGCTGTTTTCGGAAATATACCCAAATAACTCCTCCATTTTCTGTTGAAACATGGAACAATGCATATCACCGTGTAGGTCTTTTAAAGACGAAGAGATTGATACTATATTTATTATAATTCATTCTGTTTATAAGAGCAGAATCACGAACGTGTGAATTTTCTGTAGTTGAATTTTGCGAATTTTCCGCTGTTTTCGGAAATATACCCAAATAACTCCTCCATTTTCTGTTGAAACATGGAACAATGCATATCACCGTGTAGGTCTTTTAAAGACGAAGAGATTGATTTTATATTTATTATAATTCATTATGTTTATAAGAGCAGAATCGCGAACGTGTAAATTTTCTGTAGTTGAATTTTGCGAATTTTCCGCTGTTTTCGGAAATATACCCAAATAACTCCTCCATTTTCTGTTGAAACATGGAACAATGCATATCACCGTGTAGGTTTCTTAAAGACGAAGAGATTGATACTATATTTATTATAATTCATTATGTTTATAAGAGCAGAATCGCGAACGTATAAATTTTCTGTAGTTGAATTTTGCGAATTTTCCGCTGTTTTCGGAAATATACCCAAATAACTCCTCCATTTTCTGTTGAAACATGGAACAATGCATATCACCGTGTAGGTCTTTTAAAGACGAAGAGATTGATACTATATTTATTATAATTCATTTTGTTTATAAGTGCAGAATCGCGAACGTGTGAATTTTCTGTAGTTGAATTTTGCGAATTTTCCGCTGTTTTCGGAAATATACCCAAATAACTCCTCCATTTTCTGTTGAAACATGGAACAATGCATATCACCGTGTAGGTCTTTTAAAGACGAAGAGATTGATACTATATTTATTATAATTCATTCTGTTTATAAGAGCAGAATCACGAACGTGTGAATTTTCTGTAGTTGAATTTTGCGAATTTTCCGCTGTTTTCGGAAATATACCCAAATAACTCCTCCATTTTCTGTTGAAACATGGAACAATGCATATCACCGTGTAGGTCTTTTAAAGACGAAGAGATTGATACTATATTTATTATAATTCATTCTGTTTATAAGAGCAGAATCACGAACGTATGAATTTTCTGTAGTTGAATTTTGCGAATTTTCCGCTGTTTTCGGAAATATACCCAAATAACTCCTCCATTTTCTGTTGAAACATGGAACAATGCATATCACCGTGTAGGTCTTTTAAAGACGAAGAGATTGATACTATATTTATTATAATTCATTCTGTTTATAAGAGCAGAATCGCGAACGTGTGAATTTTCTGTAGTTGAATTTTGCGATTTTTCCGCTGTTTTTGGAAATATACCCAAATAACTCCTCCATTTTCTGTTGAAACATGGAACAATGCATATCACCGTGTAGGTCTTTTAAAGACGAAGAGATTGATACTATATTTATTATAATTCATTCTGTTTATAAGAGCAGAATCGCGAACGTGTAAATTTTCTGTAGTTGAATTTTGCGAATTTTCCGCTGTTTTCGGAAATATACCCAAATAACTCCTCCATTTTCTGTTGAAACATGGAACAATGCATATCACCGTGTAGGTCTTAAAGACGAAGAGATTGATACTATATTTATTATAATTCATTATGTTTATAAGAGCAGAATCGCGAACGTGTAAATTTTCTGTAGTTGAATTTTGCGAATTTTCCGCTGTTTTCGGAAATATACCCAAATAACTCCTCCATTTTCTGTTGAAACATGGAACAATGCATATCACCGTGTAGGTCTTTTAAAGACGAAGAGATTGATACTATATTTATAAAAATTCATTCTGTTTATAAGAGCAGAATCGCGAACGTGTAAATTTTCTGTAGTTGAATTTTGCGAATTTTCCGCTGTTTTCGGAAATATACCCAAATAACTCCTCCATTTTCTGTTGAAACATGGAACAATGCATAGCACCGTGTAGGTCTTTAAAAAAACGGAGAGATTGATACTATATTTATTATAATTCAATTTGTTTATAAGAGCAGAATCGCGAACGTGTAAATTTTCTGTATTTGAATTTTGCGAATTTTCCGCTGTTTTCGGAAATATACCCAAATAACTCCTCAATTTAATGTTGAAACATGGAACAATGCATATCACCATGTAGGTCTCTTAAAGACGAAGAGATTGGTACTATATTTATTATAATTCAATTTGTTTATAAGAGCAGAATCGCGAACGTGTAAATTTTCTGTATTTGAATTTTGCGAATTTTCCGCTGTTTTTGGAAATATACCCAAATAACTCCTCAATTTAATGTTGAAACATGGAACAATGCATATCACCGTGTAGGTCTTTTAAAGACGAAGAGATTGATACTATATTTATTATAATTCATTATGTTTATAAGAGCAGAATCGCGAACGTGTAAATTTTCTGTAGTTGAATTTTGCGAATTCTCCGCTGTTTTCGGAAATATACCCAAATAACTCCTCCATTTTCTGTTGAAACATGGAACAATGCATATCACCGTGTAGGTCTTTTAAAGACGAAGAGATTGATACTATATTTATTATAATTCATTCTGTTTATAAGAGCAGAATCGCGAACGTGTAAATTTTCTGTAGTTGAATTTTGCGAATTTTCCGCTGTTTTCGGAAATATATCCAAATAACTCCTCCATTTTCTGTTGAAACATGGAACAATGCATATCACCGTGTAGGTCTTTTAAAGACGAAGAGATTGATACTATATTTATTATAATTCATTATGTTTATAAGAGCAGAATCGCGAACGTGTAAATTTTCTTTATTTTAATTTTGCGATTTTTCCGCTGTTTTTGGAAATATACCCAAATAACACCTCAATTTAATGTTGAAACATGGAACAATGCATATCACCGTGTAGGTCTTTTAAAGACGAAGAGATTGATACTATATTTATTATAATTCATTCTGTTTATAAGAGCAGAATCGCGAACGTGTGAATTTTCTGTAGTTGAATTTTGCGAATTTTCCGCTGTTTTCGGAAATATACCCAAATAACTCCTCCATTTTCTGTTGAAACATGGAACAATGCATATCACCGTGTAGGTCTTTTAAAGACGAAGAGATTGATACTATATTTATTATAATTCATTTTGTTTATAAGAGCAGAATCACGAACGTGTGAATTTTCTGTAGTTGAATTTTGCGAATTTTCCGCTGTTTTCGGAAATATACCCAAATAAATCTTCCATTTTCTGTTGAAACATGGAACAATGCATATCACCGTGTAGGTCTTTTAAAGACGAAGAGATTGATACTATATTTATTATAATTCATTCTGTTTATAAGAGCAGAATCACGAACGTGTGAATTTTCTGTAGTTGAATTTTGCGAATTTTCCGCTGTTTTCGGAAATATACGCAAATAACTCCTCCATTTTCTGTTGAAACATGGAACAATGCATATCACCGTGTAGGTCTTTTAAAGACTAAGAGATTGATTTTATATTTATTATAATTCATTATGTTTATAAGAGCAGAATCGCGAACGTGTAAATTTTCTTTGTTTTAATTTTGAGATTTTTCAACTGTTTTTTGAAATATAAATAAATAACTCCTCAATTTAATGTTGAAACATGGAAAAATGCATATCACCGTTTAGGTTTCTTAAAGACGAAGAGATTGATACTATATTTATTATAATTCATAATGTTTATAAGAGCAGAATCGCGAACGTATAAATTTTCTGTAGTTGAATTTTGCGAATTTTCCGCTGTTTTCGGAAATATACCCAAATAACTCCTCCATTTTCTGTTGAAACATGGAACAATGCATATCACCGTGTAGGTCTTTTAAAGACGAAGAGATTGATACTATATTTATTATAATTCATTCTGTTTATAAGAGCAGAATCGCGAACGTGTGAATTTTCTGTAGTTGAATTTTGCGAATTTTCCGCTGTTTTCGGAAATATACCCAAATAACTCCTCCATTTTCTGTTGAAACATGGAACAATGCATATCACCGTGTAGGTCTTTTAAAGACGAAGAGATTGATACTATATTTATTATAATTCATTATGTTTATAAGAGCAGAATCGCGAACGTGTAAATTTTCTGTAGTTGAATTTTGCGAATTTTCCGCTGTTTTCGGAAATATACCCAAATAACTCCTCCATTTTCTGTTGAAACATGGAACAATGCATATCACCGTGTAGGTCTCTTAAAGACGAAGAGATTGATACTATATTTATTATAATTCATTTTGTTTATAAGAGCACAATCGCGAACGTGTGAATTTTCTGTAGTTGAATTTTGCGAATTTTCCGCTGTTTTCGGAAATATACCCAAATAACTCCTCCATTTTCTGTTGAAACATGGAACAATGCATATCACCGTGTAGGTCTTTTAAAGACGAAGAGATTGATACTATATTTATTATAATTCATTATGTTTATAAGAGCAGAATCGCGAACGTGTAAATTTTCTTTGTTTTAATTTTGCGATTTTTCCGCTGTTTTTGGAAATATAACCAAATAACTCTTCAATTTAATGTTGAAACATGGAACAATGCATATCACCGTGTAGGTCTCTTAAAGACGATGAGATTGATACTATATTTATTATAATTCATTCTGTTTATAAGAGCAGAATCGCGAACGTGTAAATTTTCTGTAGTTGAATTTTGCGAATTTTCCGCTGTTTTCCGAAATATACCCAAATAACTCCTCCATTTTCTGTTGAAACATGGAACATTGCATATCACCGTGTATGGCTCTTAAAGACGAAGAGTTTGATACTATATTTATTATAATTCATTCTGTTTATAAGAGCAGATTCGCGAACGTGTAAATTTTCTGTAGTTGAATTTTGCGAATTTTCCGCTGTTTTCCGAAATATATCAAAATAAATCCTCCATTTTCTGTTGAAACATGGAACAATGCATATCACCGTGTAGGTCTTTTAAAGACGAAGAGATTGATACTATATTTATTATAATTCATTATGTTTATAAGAGCAGAATCGCGAACGTGTAAATTTTCTGTATTTGAATTTTGCGAATTTTCCGCTGTTTTCGGAAATATACCCAAATAACTCCTCCATTTTCTGTTGAAACATGGAACAATCCATATTACAATGTAGGTCTTTTAAAGACGAAGAGTTTGATACTATATTTTTTATAATTCATTCTGTTTATAAGAGCAGAATCGCGAACGTGTAAATTTTCTGTAGTTGAATTTTGCGAATTTTCCGCTGTTTTCGGAAATATACCCAAATAACTCCTCCATTTTCTGTTGAAACATGGAACAATGCATATCACCGTGTAGGTCTTTTAAAGACGAAGAGATTGATACTATATTTATTATAATTCATTATGTTTATAAGAGCAGAATCGCGAACGTGTAAATTTTCTGTAGTTGAATTTTGCGAATTTTCCGCTGTTTTCGGAAATATACCCAAATAACTCCTCCATTTTCTGTTGAAACATGGAACAATGCATATCACCGTGTAGGTCTTTTAAAGACGAAGAGATTGATACTATATTTATTATAATTCATTCTGTTTATAAGAGCAGAATCGCGAACGTGTGAATTTTCTGTAGTTGAATTTTGCGAATTTTCCGCTGTTTTCGGAAATATACCCAAATAAATCCTCCATTTTCTGTTGAAACATGGAACAATGCATATCACCGTGTAGGTCTTTTAAAGACGAAGAGATTGATACTATATTTATTATAATTCATTATGTTTATAAGTGCAGAATCGCGAACGTGTAAATTTTCTTTATTTTAATTTTGCGATTTTTCCGCTTTTTTTGGAAATATACCCAAATAACACCTCAATTTAATGTTGAAACTTGGAACAATGCGTATCAGCTTGTAGGTCTCTTAAAGACGAAGAGATTGATACTATATTTATTATAATTCATTTTGTTTATAAGAGCAGAATCGCGAACGTGTAAATTTTCTTTATTTTAATTTTGCGATTTTTCCGCTGTTTTTGGAAATATACCCAAATAACACCTCAATTTAATGTTGAAACATGGAACAATGCATATCACCGTGTAGGTCTCTTAAAGACGAAGAGATTGATACTATATTTATTATAATTCATTCTGTTTATAAGAGCAGAATCGCGAACGTGTGAATTTTCTGTAGTTGAATTTTGCGAATTTTCCGCTGTTTTCGGAAATATACCCAAATAACTCCTCCATTTTCTGTTGAAACATGGAACAATGCATATCACCGTGTAGGTCTTTTAAAGACGAAGAAATTGATACTATATTTATTATAATTCATTCTGTTTATAAGAGCAGAATCGCGAACGTGTGAATTTTCTGTAGTTGAATTTTGCGAATTTTCCGCTGTTTTCGGAAATATACCCAAATAACTCCTCCATTTTCTGTTGAAACATGGAACAATGCATATCACCGTGTAGGTCTTTTAAAGACGAAGAGATTGATTTTATATTTATTATAATTCATTATGTTTATAAGAGCAGAATAGCGAACGTGTAAATTTTCTTTGTAGTTGAATTTTGCGATTTTTCCGCTGTTTTCGGAAATATAACCAAATAACTCTTCAATTTAATGTTGAAACATGGAAAAATGCATATCACCGTTTAGGTTTCTTAAAGACGAAGAGATTGATACTATATTTATTATAATTCATTATGTTTATAAGAGCAGAATCGCGAACGTGTAAATTTTCTGTAGTTGAATTTTGCGAATTTTCCGCTGTTTTCGGAAATATACCCAAATAACTCCTCCATTTTCTGTTGAAACATGGAACAATGCATATCACCGTGTAGGTCTTTTAAAGACGAAGAGTTTGATACTATATTTATTATAATTCATTCTGTTTATAAGAGCAGAATCGCGAACGTGTAAATTTTCTGTAGTTGAATTTTGCGAATTTTCCGCTGTTTTCCGAAATATACCCAAATAACTCCTCCATTTTCTGTTGAAACATGGAACAATGCATATCACCGTGTAGGTCTTTTAAAGACGAATTGATTGATACTATATTTATTATAATTCATTATGTTTATAAGAGCAGAATCGCGAACGTGTAAATTTTCTGTAGTTGAATTTTGCGAATTTTCCGCTGTTTTCGGAAATATACCCAAATAACTCCTCCATTTTCTGTTGAAACATGGAACAATGCATATCACCGTGTAGGTCTTTTAAAGACGAAGAGATTGATACTATATTTATTATAATTCATTATTTTTATAAGAGCAGAATCGCGAACGTGTAAATTTTCTGTAGTTGAATTTTGCGAATTTTCCGCTGTTTTCGGAAATATACCCAAATAACTCCTCCATTTTCTGTTGAAACATGGAACAATGCATATCACCGTGTAGGTCTTTTAAAGACGAAGAGATTGATACTATATTTATTTAAGCTAGTCTAATGACGAGAGCTTGAGTAGTTCGCTTAAATTTGCTTGTTTCTCAAAATTGACTTTTAGCGTCTAAACAGTCCAAATATACAAGTTCGACGATATTAACGAAACTACATAAAGTACGTTAATGAAACTCTCTAGTATAACCTAAAACCTTGTTTTACGCTATTTAAGCAAGTTTAATGTCGAGTGCTTGAGTAGTTCGCTTAAAATCGCTTGTTTCTCAAAATTGACTTTTAGCGTCTAAACAGGTCAAATATACAAGTTCGACGATATTAACGAAACTACTTAAAGTACGTTAATGAAACTCTCCAGTATAGCCTAAAACCGTGTTTTACGCTATTTAAGCAAGTCTAATGACAAGAGCTTGAGTAGTTCGCTTAAAATCGCTTGTTTCTCAAAATTGACTTTTAGCGTCTAAACAGTCCAAATATACAAGTTCGACGATATTAACGAAACTACTTAAAGTACGTTAATGAAACTCTCTAGTATAGCCTAAAACCGTGTTTTACGCTATTTAAGCAAGTCTAATGACAAGAGCTTGAGTAGTTCGCTTAAAATCGCTTGTTTCTCAAAATTGACTTTAAGCATCTAAACAGGCCAAATATACAAGTTCGACGATATTAACGAAACTACTTAAAGTACGTTAATGAAACTTCCTAGTATAACCTAAAACCGTGTTTTACGCTATATAAGCAAGTCTAATGACGAGTGCTTGAGTAGTTCGCTTAAATTTGCTTGTTTCTCAAAATTGACTTTTAGCGTCTAAACAGTCGAAATATACAAGTTCGACGATATTAACGAAACTACTTAAAGTACGTTAATGAAACTCTCTAGTATAACCTAAAACCGTGTTTTACGCTATTTAATCAAGTCTAATGTCGAGTGCTTGAGTAGTTCGCTTAAAATCGCTTGTTTCTCAAAATTGACTTTTAGCGTCTAAACAGGTCAAATATACAAGTTCGACGATATTGACTTAAAGTACGATAACTACTTAAAGTACGTTAATGAAACTCTCCAGTATAGCCTAAAACCGTGTTTTACGCTATTTAAGCAAGTCTAATGACAAGAGCTTGAGTAGTTCGCTTAAAATCGCTTGTTTCTCAAAATTGACTTTTAGCGTCTAAACAGTCCAAATATACAAGTTCGACGATATTAACGAAACTACTTCAAGTACGTTAATGAAACTCTCTAGTATAGCCTAAAACCGTGTTTTACGCTATTTAAGCAAGTCTAATGACGAGAGCTTGAGTAGTTCGCTAAAATTTGCTTGTTTCTCAAAATTGACTTTTAGCGTCTAAACAGTCCAAATATACAAGTTCGACGATATTAACGAAACTACTTAAAGTACGTTAATGAAAGTCTCTAGTATAGCCTAAAACCGTGTTTTACGCTATATAAGCAAGTCTAATGACGAGAGCTTGAGTAGTTCGCTTAAATTTGCTTGTTTCTCAAAATTGACTTTTAGCGTCTAAACAGTCCAAATATACAAGTTCGACGATATTAACGAAACTACTGAAAGTACGTTAATGAAACTCAATAGTATAGCGTAAAACCGTGTTTTACGCTATTTAAGCAAGTCTAATGACAAGAGCTTGAGTAGTTCGCTTAAAATCGCTTGTTTCTCAAAATTGACTTTAAGCATCTAAACAGGCCAAATATACAAGTTCGACGATATTAACGAAACTACTTAAAGTACGTTAATGAAACTTCCTAGTATAACCTAAAACCGTGTTTTACGCTATATAAGCAAGTCTAATGACGAGTGCTTGAGTAGTTCGCTTAAATTTGCTTGTTTCTCAAAAATCACTTTTAGCGTCTAAACAGTCGAAATATACAAGTTCGACGATATTAATGAAACTACTTAAAGTACGTTAATGAAACTCTCTAGTATAACCTAAAACCGTGTTTTACGCTATTTAAGCAAGTCTAATGTCGAGTGCTTGAGTAGTTCGCTTAAAATCGCTTGTTTCTCAAAATTGACTTTTAGCGTCTAAACAGGCCAAATATACAAGTTCGACGATATTAACGAAACTACTTAAAGTACGTTAATGAAACTCTCCAGTATAGCCTAAAACCGTGTTTTACGCTATTTAAGCAAGTCTAATGACAAGAGCTTGAGTAGTTCGCTTAAAATCGCTTGTTTCTCAAAATTGACTTTTAGCGTCTAAACAGTCCAAATATACAAGTTCGACGATATTAACGAAACTACTTAAAGTACGTTAATGAAACTCTCTAGTATAGCCTAAAACCGTGTTTTACGCTATTTCAGCTAGTCTAATGACAAGAGCTTGAGTAGTTCGCTTAAAATCGCTTGTTTCTCAAAATTGACTTTTAGCATCTAAACAGGGCAAATATACAAGTTCGACGATATTAACGAAACTACTTAAAGTACGTTAATGAAACACTCTAGTATAGCCTAAAACCGTGTTTTACGCTATTTAAGCAAGTCTAATGACAAGAGCTTGAGTAGTTCGCTTAAAATCGCTTGTTTCTCAAAATTGACTTTTAGCGTCTAAACAGGCCAAATATACAAGTTCGACGATATTAACGAAACTACTTAAAGTACGTTAATGAAACTCTCTAGTATAGCCTAAAACCGTGTTTTACGCTATTTAAGCTAGTCTAATGACGAGAGCTTGAGTAGTTCGCTTAAATTTGCTTGTTTCTCAAAATTGACTTTTAGCGTCTAAGCAGTCCAAATATACAAGTTCGACGATATTAACGAAACTACTTAAAGTACGTTAATGAAACTCTCTAGTATAGCCTAAAACCGTGTTTTACGCTATATAAGCAAGTCTAATGACAAGAGCTTGAGTAGATCGCTTAAATTTGCTTGTTTCTCAAAATTGACATTTAGCGTCTAAATTGTCCAAATATACAAGTTCGACGATATTAACGAAACTACTGAAAGTACGTTAATGAAACTCTCTAGTATAGCGTAAAACCGTGTTTTACGCTATTTAAGCAAGTCTAATGACAAGAGCTTGAGTAGTTCGCTTAAAATCGCTTGTTTCTCAAAATTGACTTTTAGCGTCTAAACAGTCCAAATATACAAGTTCGACGATATTAACGAAACTACTTAAAGTACGTTAATGAAACTTCCTAGTATAACCTAAAACCGTGTTTTACGCTATATAAGCAAGTCTAATGACGAGTGCTTGAGTAGTTCGCTTAAATTTGCTTGTTTCTCAAAAATCACTTTTAGCGTCTAAACAGTCCAAATATACAAGTTCGACGATATTAACGAAACTACTTAAAGTACGTTAATGAAACTCTCTAGTATAGCCTAAAACCGTGTTTTACGCTATATAAGCAAGTCTAATGACAAGAGCTTGAGTAGATCGCTTAAATTTGCTTGTTTCTCAAAATTGACATTTAGCGTCTAAATTGTCCAAATATACAAGTTCGACGATATTAACGAAACTACTTAAAGTACGTTAATGAAACTCTCTAGTATAGCCTAAAACCGTGTTTTACGCTATATAAGCAAGTCTAATGACGAGAGCTTGAGTAGTTCGCTTAAATTTGCTTGTTTCTCAAAATTGACTTTAAGCATCTAAACAGGCCAAATATACAAGTTCGACGATATTAACGAAACTACTTAAAGTACGTTAATGAAACTTCCTAGTATTACCTAAAACCGTGTTTTACGCTATATAAGCAAGTCTAATGACGAGTGCTTGAGTAGTTCGCTTAAATTTGCTTGTTTCTCAAAAATCACTTTTAGCGTCTAAACAGTCCAAATATACAAGTTCGACGATATTAACGAAACTACTTAAAGTACGTTAATGAAACTCTCTAGTATAGCCTAAAACCGTGTTTTACGCTATTTAAGCAAGTCTAATGTCGAGTGCTTGAGTAGTTCGCTTAAAATCGCTTGTTTCTCAAAATTGACTTTTAGCGTCTAAACAGTCCAAATATACAAGTTCGACGATATTAACGAAACTACTTAAAGTACGTTAATGAAACTCTCCAGTATAGCCTAAAACCGTGTTTTACGCTATTTAAGCAAGTCTAATGACGAGAGCTTGAATAGTTCGCTTAAATTTGCTTGTTTCTCAAAATTGACATTTAGCGTCTAAATAGTCCAAATATACAAGTTCGACGATATTAACGAAACTACTTAAAGTACGTTAATGAAACTCTCTAGTATAACCTAAAACCGTGTTTTACGCTATTTAAGCAAGTCTAATGTCGAGTGCTTGAGTAGTTCGCTTAAAATCGCTTGTTTCTCAAAATTGACTTTTAGCGTCTAAACAGTCCAAATATACAAGTTCGACGATATTAACGAAACTACTTAAAGTACGTTAATGAAACTTCCTAGTATAGCCTAAAACCGTGTTTTACGCTATATAAGCAAGTCTAATGACGAGAACTTGAGTAGTTCGCTTAAAATCGCTTCTTTCTCAAAATTGACTTTTAGCGTCTAAACAGTCCAAATATACAAGTTCGACGATATTAACGAAACTACTTAAAGTACGTTAATGAAACTCTCTAGTATAGCCTAAAACAGTGTTTTACGCTATATAAGCAAGTCTAATGACGAGAGCTTGAGTAGTTCGCTTAAAATCGCCTATTTCTCAAAATTGACTTTTAGCGTCTAAACAGTCCAAATATACAAGTTCGACGATATTAACGAAACTGCTTAATGTACGTTAATGAAACTCTCTAGTATAGCCTAAAACCGTGATTTACGCTATTTAAGCAAGTCTAATGACGAGAGCTTGAGTAGTTCGCTTAAATTTGCTTGTTTCTCAAAATTGACTTTTAGCGTCTAAACAGTCCAAATATACAAGTTCCACGATATTAACGAAACTACTTAAAGTACGTTAATGAAACTCTCTAGTATAGCCTAAAACCGTGTTTTACGCTATATAAGCAAGTCTAATGACGAGAGCTTGAGTAGTTCGCTTAAATTTGCTTGTTTCTCAAAATTGACATTTAGCGTCTAAATAGTCCAAATATACAAGTTCGACGATATTAACGAAACTACTTAAAGTACGTTAATGAAACTCTCTAGTATAACCTAAAACCGTGTTTTACGCTATTTAAGCAAGTCTAATGTCGAGTGCTTGAGTAGTTCGCTTAAAATCGCTTGTTTCTCAAAATTGACTTTTAGCGTCTAAACAGTCCAAATATACAAGTTCGACGATATTAACGAAACTATTTAAAGTACGTTAATGAAACTCTCTAGTATAACCTAAAACCGTGTTTTACGCTATTTAAGCAAGTCTAATGTCGAGTGCTTGAGTAGTTCGCTTAAAATCGCTTGTTTCTCAAAATTGACTTTTAGCGTCTAAACAGTCCAAATATACAAGTTCGACGATATTAACGAAACTACTTAAAGTACGTTAATGAAACTCTCTAGTATAGCCTAAAACCGTGTTTTTCGCTATTTACCCTCCGAGTGAACGCATCGGAGGAAAAAAGTCTCCAAAAAATACGCTAGTTTTACTTCGTTTGTTCCGAAAAGAATTTTCTATACTTTTTCGGCTAGGATACTAAGGGATACAGTCCCGTATTGTCCCTTTACTTCCTGTGCACTTAGAGTCACTGCCTGGGGGTCTCCAATGTCTAAGGAGTACAATACAGCTTATCTACAGTGACATCTATTGACCCAAACAGCTTCTTTCTTTCATTTTCTGGGCTATTACATGGCGATCAGTAAAAACTGCTTTTACTCATCTGTGTTTAAAAGCAGTTTTAGGTTAAATATACACATGCATCTAGAAAATATTTTTTATGCTAATCTAAAAATGTAGTTAAATTTTTATATATTTAGTAAAAACCGTGTTTTCATAGTTTGCCAACTTTCATCAATTAATTTTTATTGGGTACTGTTATTACGAAAAATTCTCTACAATAAATAGTAATGTTTCCGTACATTCGAAAAAAGTTTTCTAAAAAAATAAATAAACAAATTACACAAAATTATTTTAAATATAGTTGTTTTAACAAGATTAACAGTGAAATCTCTGAAACAACTTATTTTATAATTAATTCTGTTTTATATAACTCATTATGATTCACAAAAAAAAATGTTTTATAGTTGTGTTTTAACATTTTTAAAGTTTTCTTTTAAACATTTACTTTTAACATTAAAATCTTTATGCTTTTAGCTTTTAGCATCATGTACTCATAACATGTACACATCATTTACTGTTAATGATGCTGATAACAGAATAATATGATTCTACTTTAATGTTCCCTCTTTTCCTTCATAAGTTATTTTGTTAAATATACAAATTTTGTTTTAAAAAGCTGAAGATTTTAGGAGTTGTAATGCGTCATATACATAGCTTTAAATTGGGTATATATAAATACTACTATGTCTATACAGATAACATTTTCAAATTCAATCTGAATGTGTTTTAAATGTGTTTTACGTTATGTTAGAACATTGTAAAACATCATGCTGTTATAATTGAAATACAAGAGAGTTTATTTACTGTGATACTGCTTCGTTGAAATGTTAGAATAACTTTTTTTTAAAGTTTATACTATAAATGAAAAATTCTTCATTAGGAATAACTCTAATTACACAATAATCTACAAAGAATAATCATAAAATATGTTGTTTGAATTTATATTAATTCATGTATAGTTCCTTTATTCTGTGAAGTTTTAAAAGTTTTAAGAAAATAAACTGACCGATATAGAATAATTCAGACTGTTTAAGTTCCTTGTAAGAATAAGAGTAAATGCTAAATTTTATGGACTTTTCTTATTTATTTTTCCTACTTTTTTGTATTCTGCTGCTATTTTAAGGGTAACTAAAAGCGTAAAACTAAATCTAGGTAAAAATGATCTGTATTACATAGGATGTACATCGTGTTGATCTCTGTCAATATTTGTACATAGTTGTAAACTATCATATACTTTCTGAGTTTGAGTGAAAATATAATAGGGTAGGATGCAGACTTACGCTGATGTTAAACCGAATTCGCGGGCTTCAATCATACTGATAATGATTTCGATGATATTTGCATTTCAAAACTATAGTTCTCACGTTCTAAAGTAAGTTCATCGTTACGCAGTAAGATTTTAAGAAATTTGGTAAGATTTGGAACTCTTTTTTTAATTATCATGTCTTAGCTCAGACGTGTAGCTAAAAAACTATTAATATATTGAAGTTTTAACAATTGATTAATATTCGCGGTCGATTCAAGTATGAAATACACGGTTTAAAAATATGGTACTTAAAGGTTTTTAATTAAAAAAAAATTTTTTTAGTATTACTGTAAACATTATATTGTTTTTATATTTTAGAATACACTGAAAGAAAATCTAGTTAAAAACAAAACAAAACAAAAGAATAAATTGTGCAATATAAGTACAAGAACCACTTTGGACATTTTTTCCAGGTGGCACTCACGTTGTGAATGTGAGAAAAATATTAATGCTTAAAATTAAACAGAAGTCATCGAATTTCATAAAATTTACACATGTCGATTTATTATTTATTCTTGCTAAACATTAACAGTTCCTATTTAAAGTTTTATATCTAAAAGCTAAAAATATTTATAATCCTTTATTTACTATATTAATTTAAGAAAAGTTGTGCTAAGAAGGTTTTTTTTTTTTTTTTTTTCTCAAATATATTTTTATCTAAAAAGTTCAAATATAGTGATTCGACGATATCTCATATATTGACTTTTAAACCTGAATTACCTTAATGAAATCTTGGATTAGAAACAGAAGTTCTCTGTATATTCTATTCTCTAGTGAGTAGTTCGCTTACTGTCTTTTTTCTCAAAATTGACTAAAAAACAAAATATACAAGTTCGACGATATTAACGAAACTACTTAAATATTTTTATGTAACTCTAAGAAAACCGTAATTAGACAAGTTAAAGAAAAGGTCTAAACTTCTGAGTGCGAGGCATTTTAGGGTTGTGTTGCTAACAGACGACTGCAAAAGCAGCACTGCATGGTAAAACGAACAGAATCAAATAATTCAAAGGGCAACATTTAAAGAACTGAATCTTACTGAGAAAGTGCAAATACTGCTTTATAGTAAGTGTGAGACTCGTCTAATTTAAAATAATCTCGAGAATTGTAACTACTAATGGTGGAAAATTGATCGAATTGCTAAAACAGACAAGAGTATGCATAAATATATTATATGTGTTTTCTATCTCTTCAGAGTGATACAAAAAGCAATATCTGTAGAACATAAATAATCCCGTATTTAGATATGACGGAGAAAGTGAAAGTAAATAATATTATGATTTTTTTAATTACAATACATGTATTCTAAAACATATATTGACGTGTGTATAGTGTGTATAATAATGAAACCTTATATAGTTTTAAGTGAAAGTGACTGTAAATACTTGATTTGCTACATGTAAAAATATTCATGACGCTAAAGAGGTCACGAGAAATTTACTGATTACACATGGAGAAATGTTTTATAGAAAAAAGAATTATTGCTTATAAAAATCTCTATTTTCTATTAAAAATTTTAACAATAGCAATATTTACAGCAAAATTGTATTTCAATTAACATTCACATTAAACTGCAATAAGTTTTTAACTTCTTTAAAACTTAAATAATAAGTCTGTTTTTTCCTTACATTAAAAATTATTTTTGCTTCAATGAACAGAAAACAAAGCAAAGTAGTTAAATTATTAGTCTTGTTTTAGACATGTTTTAATTCTTTTCATTATTAAAAACAATCTCTCAGCCGATATAAAATAGGCAGATATATTAAAGAGAGCATGAGTTGTGGGCAGGGCCGTAGCCAGAAAGTATTTTCAAAGAGGGACCAATAACGACATTATTATTTGTGAATACTCCAGTAAACTATGTGTTTTGATATGCACGTACTTTGAGTATCATACAGAAATGTAGTTTTGCACAACAACATTGATAAGATGAACAATTTTAAAGCTTTGAAAACGTCCCTGAAGTATCTACAAAGGTTTAATTGTAAAATAAACATTGAAAAGAAAATAAACTATACATGATACTAAATTCTAACTTAAAAACGTATAAAAGAAGATAAATCAAAATTTAAAGAAATGAAAATTTGAAACATTTTCCCTCTGTGGTATATATAATTGCCTTAATGATTTACGAAGTTTTTAATAATTACTGTCAAATTTCTAAATATACATTTTACATCAACGACGAACAATGCCGATAACGTGAACGGTGCCAAACTCGTAGGTTCAAATACTGCTGACATGAATGTACGTAGCCGTTAGGAAGGCAGTAGGTCGCTTATTAATATTTTTCGTGCAGCAAAGTAAACTTTAGAACTCGAAAACAAACTAAATCTCTATTAAAATATTGTAATAAATGCAGTTATAATATAAATAAATATATTTATATCATAGACTCTTTTAACTATTGAAAGTAACTTGAAGAGTAATAATTTTTTATATTGATGCAATTAGTGTATTTTATTTCAAGTTCAGTTAAAAGTTCTACGAGGTTTACTATTAAATAAAAAAAGCTCATGTGTTGTAATAGTTTTTCATGAGTAAGGAGATTAATTAATACATGCAGGATCCACTTAAGTATAATACTATTGATATATTTCAATGAAAATCAACAATTTTATAACTTTTACGTAGATTATATTAGATTATTTAAATTTATTAATTTTATTATTCGTTACGGTATCACAATAAATATCCTATTTTAAATACAAAAGAAAAAAAATAGTGGCGATTTCTAAAATTTTTTTTATATTTCCTCCTTATCTATCAATATTATGCTACGTATTTAAAAGCACTTTTTGATGAAATCTATTATACAGTATGACACTGAACTCTCTGGTGAATGAAATTTCATAGTTTAAATGTTGTTTCCGATTTAGCTGTACACAATAACTAAAGTAATTTAGTTGGAGCATTTCTGTAAATAAGAACTGTCTTCATTTCTTGGGAAGAATGACCACAGGGGGGGATGTAGAAAAAGCATTCTATTTCCGGCTAGCAGACCAGCAAGACTTTTATGGTCAAAGATAGAACTTTTAAGGTTTTTTCTAAGAACATGTCTCTCTATATCCATGCATAACTAGGTAAATAGAGCACACACAAACTTAGGACTGTCTTCGCAACATTCTTTTAGAATTTTAGAGGCGACCGATTCCCCAAGTCGACCCCTCCTTGCCTACGGCTTTTGTTGTGGAGTGTCACTTTACATTGATAAACATCCGATGAAATAAAAGCATTTTCTGGGATTGATTCGTCACCTACTAATTTCCAGTTTTGATACCACTAACTGTACTATATACCAATTTCTGTGTAACTTATATTTTCATTATATAGGATGATAAACCTTTTAATCTGAAATGGGTATTTTACACAATAAGATATTTAAGCGTATTTAACGAGGTTTTTTTATTTTCAAAATATTGGGCAAAACATCTCAATGCACGTTATACAAGGGTTTTTTTTTAAAGCAAGATGTTTGAACAAGACTAAACAACATTAATCAGCTGCCAAGCTATTCTTCAGTCCGCTTTACTTTTTAATATAAAGTAGATACATAAGGCATCCGTTATTAACAGGTTTTTAATTTCTTCTAGTATTTATCCCTATTATAACAATCGTGTTACAAAGAAATGACTGCAGTAACCCCGACCTATAATAAACCAGTGTATATGTTAAGTGTGGTTACTCTCTACTATTTTGCTACTTCAGGGTTAATGAGACCAAAGCCTACAGTTTAGAGCCAATTCTGAGCGACTACGAACTTTCATGCCCGCATGTTGGATTCAAAACCACAGATTCAGTACAAAAAAGCAGCGCCTTACCATTCGGCCATCGTTCGGCAAT
>JAGEOH010000861.1:0-2500 GCA_032207245.1 Pardosa pseudoannulata | reverse complement strand
TACAATTGCGAACGGGATTTATACAGTAGTAAACAGATGTGTTGACACTCGTCAGTTGAATAGTTGTTTTGATACTTTTGTTGAGTGTGTTTTGGGATTACGGGTTTGATTTGAAGGACTGCTCTGATGATTACGAACTTGACGATTCTAGATATTTGTGTTTTTATATTTTATTATAGTATTCACTTTTTATATTTAGCCAATTTGCAATTCATCGTTTTTGAATTTTGCTTTTTATTAATTGCAGTGAATCTAAAAAATTATTTGATTTAAAGTGTTCAAGTATTTTATATTTTTACATTTTTATATTCGTAGTTTCTCATAATAACTATAAATGTGTTTTTATTCTTTGAATTCATGGTGTGTTATTTCAAAAATAGTAAGTGAATGTTTACAATACAAGGAATATCTAATTTGATTAATTAAGAGAATTTTCATAGAATATGTAATGTTTTCATTTTAAGTATGAAAATTTGATTGAAATTTAAGAAATAATGCAGTTTTACGTCTAAATTCCTAATGTGAATTAAATACAGGATAGTTAAAACTTACAAATGAACAATGTTTCGAAGAGTAGTTCAGTTGGATTTTCAGTGTGGAATTAATTTTTTCTAATATTTAACTCCGGAGAGACCCTCTGCAAAGTCAAGGGATAGCTTAGGTGAGTCCTTTGTCGTTTTGCTCTTCAGCTTCCTCTAGGTCATGAACGGACATTCCGTCATCGCCTTCGAGGCAAGCCCTTTCCCTCCGAGATATTTTGAAGTGCAATCTGATTATTGTGTTTCTGTTTTCCACACTGAAGATGAGTAAAGTTTGTAGTTGATCAAGATGTGGGAACCTGTTCCCCGCATACCTCTGACCTTTGGTAGAAAAAAAAAAAAGTTTCAAAATGTTGTTCACAAATGTCATAATGTCGGAGAGCCCTGTCATAAAATCAATAGGTAGTCGCCTCCCACAGTGGGATGAACCTTTTGTCGTTTTGTGTGAGCAACCTCGGGGTCACTAACAAATTTTCACGTTGGTCACCACAGAGGACAGCCATTTTCCTTCTCCAAAGTTTATGTCAGTAAAAATTTAATAAAGCATAATTTGAACAGTTTGAGTTAAGTTTTGCTTAGGAAAAATATTGAATTTCATAATGATAAACTTTCTTAAATACTTGTTTACTGTAAACCTTCATTTGCGTGTATTATTATGTTTTGTTTATATTAATTGTATAATATCTTTCATTGTTTAGTTTTTATATATTGATTCTGTATAGAGATTTTGTGATGGTGCAGGAGAGTCAGAGGAACGGTAAAACTTGATAGTTTTAAATTTTGATGTGATGGTGTGGAATTACTTATGATGAGTTACAGACCAAGCTTCTGACTCTGTAACCCTGATGTCTCCAATTCTGACACACTAGAAAGACAGTTCTGACTCTTCTACACTAAATGTATTCATTTAATGTTACAATTTCTTGTAAAAAAATTTTAATAATCATATATTTGTACTATTATAAATTGTGAAAATGTCACCCATCAGCGAGACGATTTTCTCTTTTTTCGGGGGGGATCTGTAATATATCAAAATTATTTAACTTTAATATTTCTTCAAAAGTCTAATCTCTCCAATTTTAATTCATCCAAATCTCTTTCCCAGCCTTTAAATGGTTTGGTCAACGAAGTATTTTCCACTTAACATTCCTTTCTGTCATAAAACTGTAAACTTTCTGTCTATAGAGCAGTTTTCAAGCTGGTGGCAAAACATGATTTCGCGTTTTGCTGATATTGCATTTAATTCGCTTATTAAGCTGTTTTTGTTGTGGGAAAATTCTTGTTGTCAGCGCTCTTGGGTGTAATTGTGTCAGAGCAGAGTGAACTCTGTGGCTTTTGATTGTATATTGTCCAGAAGGATAGATGTGTGGTGTTGCCGCTCTGAAATAAAGTTTAAAATTAGACTTCTGAGTTCTCTTAAATATGAGGCCCGACTGCATCTTTGTACTTTATGAATGCTAGCTGGTGAACTTTCTCCTTGTGAAGGAGTTTTATAAAAAATGGATTACATATATATATATATATATATATAATTTGGTGCAAAAATCGATACCAAATATAGTAATACAAATTTATGTGTAACAAAAACAAACAGCCCAAAGTCGAATTAAAAATGTTTAATTTTCAACTAATTAAAAAAAAAGGGTGTAGAAACTTAAAATAACAATTTTTTACTTTATAAAAAGGAGAGAAAATTAGAATTTTATACATTAATATGAGTATTTTATATGTGCCTCATCAGAATTATCTGCCAAATATTTAAAAATTATTGTTAATTTTATGTACACATAAAGATGGTCAAGTTTCGAAGATCATCCCTTAAGAAATAATGGATTACAAAAGTACAGATAAAAATATTCTTTGAGAGACTTATTTATATTTTTTTTTACAAAACGTTAGCCAAGACATATAAGTGGCACAATTAGAGATACAGTTAAAGCGAACGAAATAGAGATATACAA